>JAQBSW010002204.1:0-108327 GCA_029291075.1 Eudiplozoon nipponicum
TATTCACATTCTTCTACCAAATATATAGTGGTTAAAGGGCGTAATACCGTCTCCTACTGATGAGTCGCCAGTAAGCACGAAACGAATGTGCATGAGATTATACTTTCCGTTCTTTGCTGCCTCTGGTTTATCCTTCTGGTCACAACTGAACTAATTTGTTTCTAGATTCGCAACACCTAATACATACGTGCATATATATTAGCTCTTCGCAACAAACAGTATTTAAATAGATATAATTTTATTTGATTTTTATAGTTAGATCGTGTCGTTTTGCATAAGTTAAATTGACATATTGCACTGTAGTTACTGAAAATTGTTCAATTTAGTTTATCTGTTTATCGATTCGCTGATGGGTTTTATGTCGGCATCTGGAAAAGAAATTTAACACAAATTTAGAAAATTCTAGAAAAGGAATCCATGCTCAAGAAGAGGAAGATCCGAGCCACTACATACAAAAGCTGTAATCATATCGCCAAATATCCCGAAAAACGCGTTAGAAACCAGTGATGTGAAAAAAGTACTTGTATCTCCATTCGTAGAGTTAAAAATATGTGTTATGCAGCAATCGGCCCTAATGAATAAAATTCGTTCCCCGAAAGGCACATTTAACGTTGAAGTCAGATGTCTTGCGAAATAAATGTTGCTGTTATTCAAACAGACAATGTATGAATCAATGACTTACTTAAACGAACAAAAAGTGCGGCAAGATAGCTCAGTGGTTAGAGCACCAGATTCCGAAGCAGACGTGCCCAGGTTCGAGTCCTGTCCGCGGCAAATTCTGGTCAGTACACAATGAGTTCCCAATAAGGACGAAACCGGTCTACTGGATGAATTGCCTTTTCTACACTATACAATACTTAGTTTATACTGACATATGTAAGTAATTAATGGGTCAGAAGTTTATATCAAGACCGCAACCTTGCTTATAATAACAGTGACTTACTTGTTTTCTTACTAATTCTCATGAGGCCGGCGTTTGCAATACAGCCCATCTGCTGAAGTGTTGAATACCAAACAGAGGCTCCTTTGTTGGCTAAAATCCATGCCAACACCGTGAAACTTAGCGTTAAGCACATAAACGGTCTCATGAAGAAAAGTTCCACCCGCAGTGTTTCAGCTGACACCACAGGTATTGATGACGTTGAGGATGCTAATGAAGATGAAATGTCGGGGGACAAACCCCCTTGACCCGACCAATTATTCACTCCGTTGGCTGGGCGAATTCTTGGTTCCGCAGGCGCTAATAATGCAAACAGCTTGGTTGGAGTTGCGTAGACTGGTGACTGGTAGTCAGATTATTTTATTGATCAGGTTTCCAGATGTTTAGTTTAATGATTAATATGTGAGCTCGAAAATTTAATGGGTTTGCAGTGTTTTGAATGAATGGATGGATGTGTCGTTGTTGTTGTGTTTTATTTATTGTCCGATTGCGTTATTTGTACATTATAATAATAGTTTTATGTATTGAAGAGCAATGCAGTGAATGCAAAGTAAAACAAGAGAGGAAGAGAACGCGAAAATGAAAATTAAACTGAGTAATATTAATTCGGATAAATTCAAACGTTTTAGATTAAAAATTTGGATACTAATTTTCGTAAATATATGCAATCACTATAATAAAATATAAATAATTATTATTGTTAATAAATATTGGAAATTTGATTATACCTCGTTGAAACCTAAATATTCGAAGCATTTTTTACGTTTTAATTCGTTGTAAAACAGCTGTTTCAGTCACAACCCAGGCAATCAATGATTGTTTAAAAATAACATTTTATCGACCCTGCTATAGTATTTCCGATTGTGATCCTATTTACCACACAAGTAGGTCATCTGAAATACTTATTTGTAGTGGAACTGAACGAGCGAGGGAATGATAATAATATCCTGCATGTTAATGACTCATTCAAACTCACAAAACAGCATGAGTTTGAGTGTATTTCGATGTTACTGTCAAGAAGATATTCATTTAAACAAATATGAAATAGGAAACTCATTTATGTTAATTGTCTTAATAAAATATTTCCCCACTGATGCCTGTAAATTGGGATTAATAGATATCCATCAATAGAAAACAGAATAATTCTTCCAGCTCACACATTAAGTATGATAAATATATAGTTAGCTGAAATGAGGCAAATACTAATCATATATTTCCTCCCTTTTGCATGATATTGTCGTTATTGTTTTTTTTATAAATTGTACGTTTGGTTAATGATATAAAATTAGATCTTATTTCGGGGATACAAATTTGGCTATTCCTATCCGAGTTTTCCTTGTCACGGGTTCCCGAAGCAGTGCAGTAACTTATCTACCATTTAAAAAAAACAGGATAAAAATCATAGTATAATACCAATAAAATTTACTGAAATAAGCCGCTCACCTGTTGTTGCTGATGGCTCTGTTGATCAGAATGATTGATCAAATAACGTTCAGAGGATTCTGTGATTTCTGCTCCAAACGGCAGACTCCAATTGTCAAGCCCTTCTGAATTTTCCATCCCAGAAGCTTTTGAAGCCTTTAATGGGTTGTTTAGAAGACTGGGTGCAAAAAGGCGCGCAAACACCGGATTTGCCAGCCAATCGTTTCTCTGCAACATTTCGTACACATCCACACTAAGCACACACAGTAGTGGAACAAATGTAAGCAATGCAAACAAGCCAAGAGGTACGGCCAAGTGGTTTAAAAAATCAATATCGACCGGATTAATTAGACGAGATAGGCTGAAACTTGTTTGTTGACAGAACAAAGTTTGATTGTTGGCTGTAACGGAAGTTGCGTTTGTGCCAACTGCACTCATAATCGCGGCGTTATTCGCACCAAAATTGTTGTTACTTGCTGACTGATGGGTAGGTGCTCCTAATTGTCGAACATGCCCATTAAATTTTTCACACAAAACTGTGTTTGTTGTTAAACTGCTGTGAACAGGGACACCACAATGAGGCACAACACTGGGATTTACAAGAACTGCATCGCCACTGGAATGTGGTCCAACCTCGGTTGACAGGGTGGTCGAAGTTGTCGTAGATATTGGCTGCTGGTAGCCACTAGCGCTCCAACCAGTTAAATGTGTTCTAACATCGTCTTCTGGACAATCTTCTAGTGAGGCACTAGTAACATTTACTATGGCAATCGACGACGATATGTCGCTGCAAATCAATGCTGTAGAAAAAGAGCAAAGTAAAAACGACCATAATGAGGTCAAGGTGTTGGACTTCGTGTGGACAACTTTACCTTGTATTGATTCAGCGCCGATTAACAATGATAAGTAAAATAATAATTTTTGTAGTCGCATAGAGTCACAACAATATTTTAAATCTAATATTATAGCATTGGAATGCCATCCTTAGCTTCAAGTACCTCCAACAAATAACACGTAGCACAAGTAAAATCTGTAAAATAGCACGTGCTTTTTATTGCGCTGCATATGTCGTAAGGCTATTAATGAGAATTAAAGCTTTGCTCACTAAAAATTTTCTATTTTGACACAATACTGGTTAAGCTTTGCCAAACTTTCCTCGATCTGTAAAGCGTTAATCTAGAAATTAATTGATGAAAATTGCGGTAAACCTACGATATTGTGCAACAAGCAAAACGCGCTGTTAATTTTCTTTTTAATTTTAATACCCGCGCAATGATATTGTAAACTACGAAGATAAAAAAGTTAACACTTATATTGATACATTCGGTTTTGACAAATGAAAGCGGCGACAGTTTACAATTCAATAAAGAATATATTACTTCTTTAAATCAAGTTTGCGAGCCTGAAGTAAACACCAATCCCATTGTAGTTAACCAGTTGTCGAACAACATAGCAGAACTACCGCTTTGCTGATCGACGCCTAGTCAAATACAATGGGATTGGTGTTTACTTCAAGCTCGCAAACTTGATTTAAAGAACTGTTACCACCACCCTCGCAATCCATTACTGTTTAATTGTATTACCTTTATATTACTTGTCTGAATGGACGATCTATCATTTCAATTTTGGCATAGTTTTAAATATGCTAACTCAGCCGGGGTAATCAGGATCACTCCATAGAGTATATCTCATGACAGAGCACACTGTAGTAAACCTACTAAACCACCCATGCGCAAACCGAAAAGGTGCTTGCACACAAATTGGAAAACCGGTAAATATTAATTGCAATATATTTTGTGTTAATTATTCAAATTTTGAGCTCCATCATTATGGTCATAGCGCTTTAGAAATCCTAAACGTACGCCTGGAGGTACTTGTGGCTTCATATAATCCTGATTGATATTTATGTTATTGGTTGTTAAGTTGATGGTTAAATTAAATGATTTGACCGAGCGTATCTGATCAGAAACTGATTCAATATCTAGTGCGAAAACATGAAGCATCTAAAGATGCACCAGATCTTTTAAAACATTAGGGAAAGTTGATTGGCGAAATCATCTCTTATGCTCAGCACCAACTCTCGTCTATCCTCCGTAACGTGGTGCACACCAAGCTGCCTCTATTGATTCGGTATATGTCTAATATAAAAGTAGTTTTTTCCGACTGGTAAAACTCCACACTTCTGTTGCCGTCTCAAAAGGACAACTATAGCTTAAATTATATGTGCTACCAGGAAATTCCATACTAACAGCGTATTAACGAAAGCAAAATACCTGGCTGCTAAAAAGCTTTGTATAAACAAACAGCAGCAAAATGTCATCGCTTGTGTTGTTCATTAACAATAAAGTTTTAATTAACTATTTACCTCCAACGCCGCCAGCACTTGTATTAATTTTGGATAACTCATTGATTTCTGGAAAATGTGTAAGCGTGTTCGAGCCTGCCAACTGATCCGTTGCACTATTGCAGTTTGTGAATGACGAAGCATTCGTTGCTCGCTGATCGTTCTGAAAGAAATAAGAAATTCGACAAATTATTCGTAAATTGATTTAAAACTGGTAAAGCCTATTATAAATAACGTGTGCAAATTATAACACTATTTGTGTACTGTAACCCGATAGATTCAAATTTAACGGATTTATTCGATACGCGTTATTGCGCATAATTTTAAGGTTTTGCGTTTGTCTACAAGCATCGTTCAATTAAATCAAGTTTGCAAACTTCAAATAAGCACCGATCTCATTTCATCTAAACAGTAGCATAAGATTTTTTTAAATACCGTCAGTCACACATAGTGACGCAGCGTTCGCTAGATATTAATATTACATAAATCGGACGTCAGCTTTTCAATTACCATTCATTACTTTAAAGCTACTTTTTTACGACACACACACACAAACAATTTTGTCCGGAGCCTCCTTTTCACACGCCCATAACACGCTTCGAATGCCACGTGTCTTATTCTTGATAAAATAGACCACCTTTAAAAAGCAAAATGTTTACTGGTAAAGAAATATCTATCGCACATCATCCAGATGAAATTGACAGCGTAACATTAAAAACAACGATCCATATTATACTTATCAGGTTTACGGAGAGGAAATAAACACCAAAACCATATTTTACCATCTATACAACACAATTGGACTAAAGCCAGTCACAAATACTGATGGGTATCACCAGAACTTGGTGGCAAAATGTTTAAATGGTTGCGGGCTGTAATGCATATATAATATCTTGAAGATTAAAATGTTTATCTTACAACTAGACGTCTCGCATGAACTTAACTTGACCAAATTGTTGACTGTATTTGTACGTAAACATTATATTACAGCAGCTTCCACCGAAATGAAATTTGATACTCGTCCGTCAGTTTCCCGTGGTTCTCTGTGATAACCATTATAAGTCAAAACCGATCAGTACGTTTAACTAAAGTTAGTTATATTACACCTTTCAACTAGTTGAAACCGGATTGTTGTTTATTTCAAATCCGCTAGCATGAGTAAGATATTTACTACTCTCAATGAAGCAATTAATGTTTGCTTTATTGACCTGCTAATATAAAAGCGGTAAAAGCTGCCGCATAATCTGTTTTGATTGTACAGAAATTGTTTAACCATTTTTCCATCAATGACAATATTTAATATAAGAGCCGCATTTCAATTTTAAATAATTTGTATACACAATGCGGTTTTACCTATTATTCAGTCTGTCGTTATGCTCTGGTAATCACCAATGAATTTAAAATATGTTAGTATGTTAAGCGGATGCTAGTTTTTATATGTTGTGCAGCTGATTAAGAAAATGGGTAGTCTTTTCTTCAGATTGGTTCACTTTTGCCTCAATTTTGAAATAAGGTCCTAACTAATCATTCCCGATCTGTCATTATATGACAGGATTTTATTATATAGATATATTGTCAGTATAAGAAAAAAATTGCATAAGATAGCACATGCGCTTATTCAAAAAGAACAGTTTCGTCCCTATTTAGTACTTCTAGCAGAAATTGATAAGTGCACAATAAACATCAATCTGATATAGTCGAAAAATTACATGTTCTATCCTGTACATTGTTTAGTTTAGAAAAAACATTTATATAATCGAATCGTGACATTATAGTTTAATTAAGTTTTAATTCCCTAGATAGAAGGGTGGCTGTCTTATTTTGACAAATTGAGAATGGATAGCTGGAGTTTTAGGTGAAAAGAAATATTCAAAAGTTTTCACCTGAAGGAAATCTTGATCAAGAGACCTAAATTTACATGCGAAAGGAAAATTGCATGCAGTGCACGGCTTTTCTGGCGTAGGGAGATTAGTTTCAAGATAGTACTAAAAGTTCCTGTGTTCAGACACTTGGCACAGAATTTCTAGAACTACCGATGAGTGCCTAATAAAGATGAAATCAGTCTAGTTAATGAATTTCACTTACCATCTTAAGTAATGTTTAATCTATACAGGCAACATTTAAATAATCAATTCCATCTATTGTACTCTACTTCAGTATATATATATATATATATATATATATATATATAATTATTTATAACCACAACTGCTGTATACATTATCCACATCATGAATCTTATAAAAGCAAACAATTCTAATTAGTAATTTTCTGCTAAATGTGTAAACAGCCATGCAATTAAATGACGTCAAATCAGAAGAAAAAGTCATCAAAATGTGCAATCAACGCGATCGACTTTTAAAATAAGCGAATACTTGTGTTAGCAAAATTTAGCGACGGCACAATACCCATTCCTAAATTACAGTTATAAGAACTGGTCATCGAAAACAGTCCTACGGTTATCTGAAATCTTGTTCTGTTATCATTTTTTGATTGGTTCAATTTAAATATAAAATGTTGTGCTGATTTACATGCCTATTGCATTTCTCATTTAAATGTAAATTTATTAGAAAAAATAGCTGCAACTTTGATGTCAAATGCAAATATGCCAACTTGTCAAGTCAACTGATAAAATAGAACGACGTTTGCAAATGAATATTGAATGCCTCATTAAGAAGAAGGTATACGGAATCGGTTAAGCTGGACAACTACTTTCAAAGTAGCACTTTCTTAAGAGTTGTATCATTTTACGATCAACACCAACGTTAAAAGAACCAATTTCTGTCGAGCACATAATCATTGATCAAAGAAGAACACGGCGAAAAAAATCAGCATATCAGTCAAATGGTCCAAGAAATAATTATCAATTTGGTCTGTGTGAAGATAAATCATTTTTGTGAGCCATAACACTAGCATAATTAGTAGCAAAAATGAAGGAAACAATCGATGTCGCCCGGAATAAATACATTTAAAAAATTCTTCGTGTTACAGATTGCGCAGTTACGCCACAATTCAGCTAACCAAAAACAGCGAGAAAAGAAAAATTACTTTAGTTATGCTTAATATCTTGATGGAAAAATCAAACAATAGCCTAATCTTACTAAAAAAACACCGAAAATAAGTGTTTTTGGTTCAGAATAGCTGACGATACTGTTAACACTTAGTTGTCACCATACCTATGGTGGTTGAAAATTTTAAACGATAATCATTGAAGGATTGCAACAGAATTTGATGAGCAAGCAAATGGTTATTAATCAATAAGGACGAAACCGGTCTATTGAATGAATTGCCTTTTCTACACTACACAATTCTTAGTTTATACTGGCATACGTAAGTAATTATTGGGTCAGGTGCTTATATCAAGATCGCAACCTTGATCATAATAAGCAAGGCATATGTTTTAATTAAATAGAAAAAGTATATCTAACCAGTTCTAACTATGATTACAAATGAGACAATTATTAAATGGATCCAGCACATAAATCTTCATTTGATTATGCCACCTCAAAACCTACTTCGAGTTTAGTGAGAGTAAACTAATTACGCGCAAATATTATATATTTGATATACGATTTTCATCATCATAGTGACATCCCGGTATAATGGATACAAGGATGAGGTATTTGGCCGCTTCTACCGTGTGTTTTATGACTGTTAATTGGATTTCACCAAATGATAAATTATGTAACATGTGCTGTTACACATTATTGCGTTGTCATGAGACTTTATGTTATGTTGTCGAAACAGAATTTTATTCTATACAAGATTAATGATTAAATTAAGAAATTTTTACGGTTAGCAAAATATTGAGCATGACAAAAGTAAGCATTGATCATAAGCGTCATAAGCAGCAGCGGTCTAATTATTATTATCACCATCATCATCATCAACATTTTTTTTCATACTGTTCCCTATGAAAGAAGATAAAAATTAATTCAAATACAAGAACCGTCTTTTTATTAAATTCTTCTCAAGTATCTACATCTTTATATATATTTACATATATATATATATATATATATATATATATATATATATATATATGGAAAATGTAAACTTCGTGAAATTATAAGGTAAGGGCACAATCAATCAATTGCGTGCACCATCTCCAGTTCAATTTCAATGCCCGAATATGATTGTTCTTCTTGCATATACACAGCTGCAATTTGTTTATCCATAAAGCTTCGTATGTGGCTAACTCATTTCTGCTTTAGCACTTAGAAATTATCGTAAATTCTATGTCACGAAAACATACGTGTGAGGTTTCAACAATATGTTGCGCAATTCCAAACGTGTATTCATCGTTTGATTTAAATCAGGCGTTTAGTTGGCAAAGTTCTCTCATTAATTCTCTCTCAGTAATTAACCGTCTGGTCCATGGGCAACCTGCGCGAGTATATTGGTAAATAACGCTTTTGGTCTACTTTAACTACTGCTTCATTATGACTGCTGGTAACAGGAATTGTGTTACCTTAAATAACTTTCGTAGTCTAGCAACATTAAATTAAATTATTATTATTATTATTCTTACTAGTATTATTAATAATAATAGTATTATAATTATTACTAGTACCATTACTATTATTAATACCGTTATTAATATTATTATTATTATTATTATTATTATTATTATTATTATTGTTATTATTATTATTATTAATAAAATTATTATTATTAATATTATTATTATTAGTTGTGCAGTAGTAGTAGTAGTAGTAGTAGTAGCAGTATTATAAGTATTAGTAGTATTAACATCATTGTAAGCATCTCCGTCATCGTTATTCTCACCATCATTCTCTTAATCTGGAATACGTCAACTCTTAAAAATGCAAATGTACCGTCCGCGGAAAAAATACAAGACGTACTTGAGGAATTCTCAATAAGGACGAAACCGGTCTACTGGATGAATCATCTTTCCACATTATACAAATTTTAGTTTATACTTACAAATTCATAAATATAATGAGATTAGTTTTTTTATCAAAATCGCGACCTTGCTTCAAATAAATCTAAAAGACGTTTGATTAAATGCCGCATAACCAAGAAGCTTGCTACTAAAAATTAGTTTAGAGCAGTAATGGAAGACTTTATTTCGCATAACCAGTAGCAAAGTTTGAGTTATATCTATAATTTTTAGTCTCTTATATGATCAGTCATTCATAGTTGACTATTTGCATCTATTTAAATCATATGTTTAAGTCACCGGTGGATTAATTTCGCACTTGGAAGCCAAATATTTCGCCCAAGTCTCGCACGCTTGCAATTATTAATCTACTGAATTAAGTAGTAAAAATGAATTCAATTTTAATGAATTCTTGTATTTCTATGGTATAACAAATATACTGTTATTTTATAATTGCCACAATGAAAATAAACAAATAAACAAGGAAGATATGTTTGGAAATTTAATTATTAAATATGCAAGCATGGAATATGAACAGCACATCTAGTTAAAACAATTTATTTAGTTGTAGCGAAATCTACAAAAAGTTAATGTTCTTGACTACCTAGAAATTGTGCAGCCGGCATTTCCAATCAAGTACAATGTATGCGAGGCTGCTAGAGATCAGAGCCGCATATCTAAGTTTTCTTTACATAGATATGGATTGCGGTTTGATACTTGCTAGTCAGTTTGTCGTTCTACTCTGATGATGATCATGGAAGGTCCAAACGCGTCAGAGCGTGCGACTGGCAGTAGTTTTGCTATGTTGTTCTACGACTGGTTAAATAAAATGGGATTGTTGTTTACTTCAAGCACGCAAACTTGATTTAAACAAGTTATTTTATGTCTCCGAACTTGAAATAAGCACCTATCTCACTAATTTAAGCTGTCAGGAAACAGCAAGCTACCGTCAGTCCCAAGTACTAACGCTATTTAACCTTCCATGGTCTTCTTCAGAGCTGGAAGACAAACTGACTAACGAGGATCAAACCTCAATATAAACATAAGTTACTGAAAAAATTAGGCCTTACGAATATTTAAATGAAACTTTATTGTTTATCTCAAGTTCAAAAAATCTGTTTAAATAATGGGCATAACAATCCGCGCTACCAACCATTGCTATATAACTAGTAACGAGTATGTAAATAAAGAATGATTAGTATTTAACAAAAAACGCATGAATTTATAATGCATTTCCATTTAGGCTTTTATTTTTCTCTTCATTTAGTGTCATACGGCATCAGAGTCTGTGCCGTGATAGCGTACATAGATCATCGTTGGATAGGTATTTCAGTCTAGATGACTGCTTCTCATTCGCTGGTTAGTAAATCATTTCAATAAACAAATTTAGTAAGATAGCCTTCATAAGCGGATTTCTTATTATATCAATACTTACTTACTTTACTTTACTACGGCTGACTCCTTTTTAAACGATAAATAAACGATGTCTCACATAGAACTTAGACATTAAGCACCATTTTCTGTAGTTCAGAGTAGCTTTATTGAAGCGCGATTCAATTTACAATATTTTGAGCACATGCTCGGCAATCGAAGGATCGAGAACAAAGTATCAGTTATTAAATAACTATAAATTCGATTGAAATTGAAGTTGATGCATTATTCTTATTTTTAACCTTTTTTTGCCTTTAACCATAGTTTCAAGAACGCAAATGTTATTATGTTTATATTTCGACAGTACATGTCAGTTGACTTCGACAAAGCTGCGTATTTAGGCCGCAAAATACCTTAAATCAAAACTACTGTAAACAATTTGGTGTCATTTTAGCTACTAAAATCAAATTCCTTTGAATGAAATGTTTCTTCAATAAAATGTCTAACGTACAACAAAAATTCGAAAATAAGCAATATTGCCGGAGGCTAAACTGTAGGCATGCATTTAAGAGCACATTCATTATTGAATATGCAATATTATAGAGATTTTGTTCATGAGACCGATAATGAAGCAACTGTGCTCGAGTCTGTATTTAAATAAGTTGATAAGCGTATTCTAGATCTAGCCGGCATCAGTGTGTTTTTCTTTAGGTCAATGAACGCAAAATTGAAATAGACTATCAGAATGGGTTCTCATAAATATTAGGTTCAATCAATGATGAAATATAAGATCAGATATTACAATATGAGCAATACCAATGGACAACAACGATCGCACTAAAATGAATAGTATCCATCACTAAATAGGTTGAACTAAACGTACCGATGGCGTATGTGTTAAGGTAACAGAATGTGGCAGCAAATTATTTCTACCCTTTTGAGCAAAATACGGTTGCTGTTGATTAAGATAGGCGTTGTTGTTGGCATTAGTCAAACCAATACCAGCAGTGACACCGGAAATGTTTGCAGACACACCAGATGCACTCGTGGTTATGACGGTTGTCATGGTTGGTGTCGTACTGATCAAGGAGGTTGCCACACCATTACTCTGGCTGTAGGCGCCGCCGTCCGTGGAAGCTGAGTACAGCCAAGTCTTCAGACGATTAGCCCTGCGTAAGCAGAATGCACCGGCAAGGAGTCCTACACAGCCCATCACGACAAATACCATTCTTGGCAGGATGACGAAAGTGAAGAACGCCATCTTATGTTGTCTGCCTACCTCACAGAGACCAGCAAATTCTCCAGCGTCCACCTGTTACATTTCGTCGAAAGGGCACAATTTTGGCAAAAGATTGTTTTGTATTTTATGAAAAAATTTGAGGCACAAAAAGAGGCATATATTTTTAAAAACTATTGCCCGTGTATAAACTTTGAAATATGCAACTTAAACTATTGAATCTGACTAAATTGTAGATGATCAAAATAACTCCGACCATGCAATCTACAGCGAAAGAAATAAAGAAACGGTTTTATTTTATTTTAACTCGGCGTTTTCAGGTTTTAATTCAAATTTAAACATCAAATTAGTAATTTATTGCAACATTAAATGGTTTTGCTGCTAAATTGACAAGACTAACAGTCGGATGACATTAAAAAAATGATTGGCAGATGTCCACCTTGGAAAAAATTGATTCGTCGTTAATTCATCTGTGCTTTAAAAAAATACAGACCAGAGAAATGTTAAATAATATATAAATGTTTCGGAAAGAGGTTAACACCATTGCTTAAATCTGCTATTGTGAGCATTGTACTGTGTGTGTGTGTGTGTGTGTGTGTGATTAGAGGCCTGATGATGATTTCGGCGATGAGGAATCGAAATGTCGTTAAACAACAAATGCTAGATCGTACCTCATTTCCATTGGTTAGTATGAACGACTTTGAAGTCTTCAGTGGTCGAATCAGCGCCCAGGCACAACAAAGACGAACTCAATGAGTACTTGGAATTGGGGATCAATTGTATCTTTGCAACACTGATAGTGCAAAGCGACAACTCACAATCGCAAATCATGGCATGCTTCAGGATATTCAGCGTTTGTTCTAGTGTTATACAGAATATAAGTTGCATTGTAATATTTGTGTGGAGTCAACCATAGACAATGTCATCTGTGCGACTTCCAATTACTTAGATTCAATATCAACAAACCCGTGACATAAACGTTAATTCACTCATACATACATAAGTGCAAAACTTGGGTCTTTCTCGGAATTGTTTTTTAAAGAGTTGTATCTGTAATGAAGAACGAAACACTTATGTTCATAAGATCTTTTTCCATTAAATATTACACAAAATGTTATTCTTACACACTCAGTTATGGTAGACAGTAACAAGCCGTGTGGTGGATTGGTCAAACTAACTTCCAGTCGTTTACGAATACAACAGAGCTGCTTCCATCGACTCTCAAAGATCCAGCCATTGATTGGTATTTCTTAGATATTTCTCAAAAGAAAATCCATAAGCTATATTCCTTTGTTGCATATTTGATAAAATTTATAATTTCTGATGAAGAATTTTCTCCATCGTTAGATTCCCCAACAGTAACATTTTAAATAATCAGTCTTATAACTTAACGTGAAATATGCTCATATTAATCGTAACTTTAACAGACGATAAGAATTGGGTTAAAAACAGAACAAAATTTGAGAAAAAATACTTCATGTTTATTTTCCCATCTTTGCGCTGTGAAGCTGTCTGTTTAAAGCTTCAGTGTTTGTGGGCCTGAGGCCCGACAAATTATTTTACCATAATTATTCTTCTTGGTTAAAATATTTTTAAACGAATATCTTGCAAAGAAACAAAACCTGTATGAGTTATATTTGGAAATATATAAAAATAAACTATCATAAACAAGTTTCAGTAATGCCGTTCAACTTCGCTGTAATTTCCTAGATAACATGGAGAGCATTAAGCATTCATGCTAAGCCAAGTTTAACAGAAATGGCATATAGTTTGTGAATGAAATCAGAACGAATATGAAAATCCCGTACTCATTTAAGGGCTATATTTTTAATTATAGTGTTTATTCTTCGTATAAATAACGCCACGTACAGTTAAGCAATTTACATCAAATTTACTATCCGAACCCAAGTATGGTTTATCATCTCCATTGGAATTGTGTAAAATGTAGCTTGAAAATTTCAACAAAAATTAATATCAAAATTTATAAAAATGTCATTTCCATACTTTCTTAGTATGCATACGAAGGATACCGAACTATTGTACACCAAATATGATTTGTATTTATATCAAGCTCACAAACTTTATTTGAATAACTGATATAACCATCAGCGCAGTAAATGTTTTTTAATTGTATAAATCTTCAATTCATTACCAATTCCCGAAGTAATTTGATGTTTGATCTGTAATCAAAGATTGAGGATGGTTGTCTGTAAATTTATGTCGAAAGACTCAATCTTAAGGAAAGGTCACGAAAAATGCATAAAGCTAGTCAGTATTGCAAATTGTGTGTAATGTAATAGTCCCAGATTCTGAATCAAATATGAATGGTTTGAGCCCCGTCCACAGCAAAAATTCTGGACAGTACGTGAAGGATTCCTGATAATAACGAAATCTATCTACTGGATTAATTGCCTTCGCTTAATTTATACTGACAAATGCATATTTAGTGGATTGGTATATATATATATATATATATATATATATATATATATATATATATATATATATATATATATATATATATATATATATCACTCGCAACCTTCATTTAAATGATTCTTTTCATCACCCGCGGAATCAGCTGATATTGAATTATCCACATGAAGAAACATGGCGTGAAATAAACAACTTTCTCATAGCTTTAAAATAAACATGTTGCACGACAGGGAATAGATTAATTACCTTTTCCTTGTGGCACTCAACAAGATAAAGGTAATTTCTCATAGCTTATATTTGTTACTGAAAAATAGAAAATTTATATTTAAATAATATCTCCAGATTTGAGTTAAATAATGCTCATTAACACACGTGCAGATTTTGGGCACTCACAAAAACAATTTTTAGATAATATGCAAGGAAGGATATGTAAAATAGTTATAAAAGCTTATTGATCGTGTGCACAATGAGAAGTAAAATGTGGACAATAGTTGTTTTTCGGTTTTCCTGCGTGCACATCTCAACGTCATATTGGTTTCAGTTTTCATATATATAATGCAGATTTGAATTATATAAATAAAGTAAAACTTATTTGACTAAGAGAGAGTACCTTAAATCTTTTTAGATGATCTCCACACGTTGATTTAATTTGGCAACGAGATATGACATTTGACACTGATCATTATATTCTGAATGACGCACGTGAATTTTTGCTTGTCATTCACTCATTTTTCAACAACATGGCATTGTGTCATTTAAACCAGTGGTCGATGGAAGATATAACGTGGCGTTCACCAGAAAATGTCCAAAACTAGGCCAGTCGTGTGCGCTGTTGCTCAGTCTTGACAAAACACTTTTTGCTACTTTCATAGAAGTTAAACGATACATAGAGAAAACCAGGATATTCATGGCTGAATAACTTATTATAGAGTTTCGCAAGACTTGGATTAAATGGATAATTTTGAAAATTATTGCATTTATAACTTAAGTTAGATAACTGCCCAATAAAACTTCGTTTTGCGCATGTATAATGGTTACATAACTCTAATTCTTTAACTAATATGCAATAATGCACTAGTATTTAAGAACTGTTGCTTCATTAAACAATCAACGATTGTGCGCGTGATGGTAACAACTTTTTAAATCAAGTTTGCGGGCTTGAAGTAAACACCAATCACATTTTATTTAACCAGTCGTCGAACACCGTAGCAAAACTACCGCCAGTCGCACATACTGACACGTTTCGACCTTCCATGATCATCATCAGAGCACGACGACAAATTGACTAATGAGGATTATACCTCAATGCATTCATTTGGAAAGCAAAATTAGATATGCGCCTCTCGCCTCTAGTAGACTCGCGTACATTGTATTGTGGTTTGATCCTCGTTTGCGAGTTTCCATCGTACTCAATTGATGATCATGGAATGTCGAAACGTGTCAGTGCGTGCAACTGACGGTATTTTTTTCTTTGCTGTTCGACAACTAGTAAAATGCAATGGTATTCGTATTTACTTCAAGCTCACTAACTTAATTTGAAGAATTGTTGCTACCACTCGCGCAGTCGTTGATTGTTTAATTGAATTACCAATATAAATGTGGTGAAATACGCAAAAATATTAATGTTCGTGATTGCGTAGAAATTGTGTAGCCGATATTTCCGGTTAAATACAGTGCGTTTGAGACCACTGAAAGTGAGGGACGTATATCTAATTTTGCTTGCCTTATAGGTGCATGGCGGTTTGATCATCGCTACTCAGTTTCCGTCATACTCCGAGGATGCGCATTAGGAAAATGTGGAACCATTTATTTTCACAAGAAAACAAACATTCTCTATCATGCATTCGTCAGAAATAGAAGCTGGAATCTTACTTAATACATACAGAGTAAATTCAAGAAAATATATTTTTTAACAGACTTCGTATAAGAAACCAGTAGAATGTTCTAATTCCTAAAAATTACTTTCCACACCTCTAAACTAAAGAGAAAAAAGTATTGTTCGAATAAACATTTTGATGTGTTTTTCTACATAATTTTTTTTAATTAATAGGAATTATTGCTTACATGCATAAATACTACATAAATATATAAAAACATCCATACACCTACACATATATATATATATACATGTATAAATAAATACATGCATACATATATGTATACAAACCTAAATACGTGCATATATACAACCAAACATACATACGTGCATACACACATAGATATATACATACATACATAAATCCATATTTATTTAAGTACATATATATATATATATATATATATATACATGGATACAAACAGACATGCTGTATATATAAATATATATATATATATATATATATATATATATATATATATATATATATGTATAATCAAGCACAAATATACATAAATAAACAGGCATAAAGATACAAACATACATGCACGCATGTAGATATATATATATATATATATATATATATATATATATACTAACAAGCATACATACATAAATACATTTATATCTGCATATATAAATACATACACTCAACCAGACATACACATATACATGCTTACATGCGTACATATATTCCTATACATACGGATGCACACATACATGCTGACCGACATGCATATAAACAAACATACATACAAAAATACAAACATATATGCACACATGCATAAATATATATATATTCATAATTGCATATACAGACACAAATAAACATACATTTATACACACTCACACACATACCTAAATATATACATACAACGCGCATGCATACATACAAACGTGCATACGTACATACATAAATACCCCTCATTAAGTCATACATGCGTGCATAAATATATACATACATACAAACATACATACAAACATACATACAACCATACATACAGAGATACACAAATACATGCACACATACATAAAAACATACATACATACATACATACATACATACATACATACATACATACATACATACATACATACATACATACACATACATACATACATACATACATACATACATACATACATACATACATACATACATACATACATACATACATACATACATACATACATACATACATACATACATACATACATACATACATACATACATACATACATACATACATACATACATACATACATACATACATACATACATACATACATACATACATACATACATACATACATACATACATACATACATACATACATACATACATACATACATACATACATACATACATACATACATACATACATACATACATACATACATACATACATACATACATACATACATACATACATACATGCATACATACATACATACATACATACATACATACATACATACATACATACATACATACATACATACATACATACATACATACATACATACATACATACATACATACATACATACATACATACATACATACATACATACATACATACATACATACATACATACATACATACATACATACATACATACATACATACATACATACATACATACATACATACATACATACATACATACATACATACATACATACATACATACATACATACATACATACATACATACATACATACATACATACATACATACATACATACATACATACATACATACATACATACATACATACATACATACATACATACATACATACATACATACATACATACATACATACATACATACATACATACACATACATACATACATACATACATACATACATACATACATACATACATACATACATACATACATACATACATACATACATACATACATACATACATACATACATACATACATACATACATACATACATACATACATACATACATACATACATACATACATACATACATACATACATACATACATACATACATACATACATACATACATACATACATACATACATACATACATACATACATACATACATACCTATATACGTTACATATTGAGTTAGGTGTATATATCAAGTAAATTTTATCTCCGCCCGTGCAACCAACGTTTGTTTAATATTCTAAAAATCTCTACTTTGCAAACTTTATAATCTGACAGCGATTCACGCCAGCCATCACATCATATCAGCCTTGAAATTATTCAATTTAAAATATTGTATTTATGCATGCTTTACAGTCGTCAACTAGCGTATTGGCAGTAATTCATTCTGTATTACGAGTTCTGTAGCAAGGTATTTCAAGTAGGACTTGAACGAAATGGCAAGCTTAGCATGATGTGTGGAAATCGAATGGCACAGGAAGACACGGGTAAAACACACGCAAATCTAAAAGATATGGAAGTTTGTGAAACAGGATATGTGCTGCCGTATGATAGTCTATATTTTCTATCGGCTAGCTTACAACATACATTAATGTTAAACAGAAAATCGGTATTCAACTTACTAACACATCACTATACAATTTAACTTCCCTGTAGTTATACCCTGCATAATTCATTCATCTATATATTTTTGTTTTGCGCAAAAAATAATATAGAACTATTTGTTTTTTATTAATAGATTCTATGACTAGCACGAAAAGGGGATAGCTGATGTTGATCGAGATCACGTGTTCATAATATTTGTTATTCTCTATTTTGGTGAAGTTTAGAACATCTACATAATGATGGTGTTGAGACATATTACAAATAGTAAGTTGGCTTTAAATTCTCATGGCTAAAGACTTTACATATAGTGGGTACCGTTACAAATTAAGTACACATACGATTAGAAGCTGGCATCTTCTAGCTGTTCCACATTTCCCGACCAAATATATAGTGGATTTGTGGCGTAGCGCCAGCTCTAACTGATAAGTCACCATTCAGCACGATACGCATGCGAACATGCGGTGGTGCGATTACATACCGAACGAACTATTTTTATATTCTTATTGATCCTGGATGTTGCATAGGTGCTTAAACTTTAAGCTATTTGTTCCTGAGTGAAAATGGGCAATATATCTTAGTTGTATAAATCATTTCCCTGTGTAAGCTGAAAATGTGCTCAATATCAACATTAGGGAAGATTGCATGTATCATGCGTGTATTTCTTCATATTATTATACTAAATGGAATTTCAACTCCTATAGAGTATATTTTGTTGGTGCAGTCATTGGATGTTTAAGAACGAAGTTGATTACTCTCCTCTCGAAATTGATATAGGTAAACATTTTTCTTCTACATGCTCAAGGGAAGTATCAGCTCGTCTTGAGGCTCATAATCTGAGAAAATATTAGGTACCCTAATAGAAAAGCTTATTACCAAGTTTCGTTTTTGTGCTTCAAATACAGCTGTTCTGAGATTAAAATAATTTCTCGCAAATGTTGCCTTCTCGAGCATTGAGCGTAAATTACTACCATACTCTCCCTGCCGATAAAAGTTAACCTTAGGTTTACTTTCACTTTCATGATGAATGTGATGTTTATATTGATCATTCTCGCCTATTTCAACATATTGAGAGGATTTTCCCAGTCAGGTATGACCAACAGTATATTATCTTCATTTTAAACGATCCGTTTTTGTTCTCAGTGCTGTCCTTCTTGTTGTGGATTTGACCGCATTTTTCATGTGCGGGACAATTGATAGCACTCATAGGTCCATTTTCAGATGATGTAATTTTTGGCCTTAAAGAAGAAGGGACAAGTGCGAACCCATCAATTGAGGCCAAAAATTACATCATCTGAAAATCGACCTATGAGTATTATCATCATTTTTTTTCTTGCAGTTACACTATATTATTAACTATAAATGTAATCCTATCAGATAAATGAAGTCTAATGATTATGACCAAAAGTTGTACAATAAAACATTTAAAGGTTGTCTATTGAACTCTTATGTAACTTTTTGGAATAAATTGGAAATTATCAAATTCGATAAATAGCTGAACAAGGCGACAGAATGAAAACATACATTTTTCTTTGAAGAATTTTAACTTAAAAGCCAATTCACCAAGCATAGCATAGTTCTTCCTTATTAAGCAACTAGGCATGACAGTCACCGATGGCACTAAATATTGTGTCTATGCCATCAGAATAGTGATTTTAAGTATCATTTCACACAGTTTAGCAGCTTACGTTTGAATATTAAATTTGTGCCTATCTGAAGAATTCAAATTTATTGTAAATTTACTGTAAATGTTGAAACAGAAATTCATGATTACTAGATTTTGATATTGACATTTCATCTTACTTTTAATCAAGGCTACAATCTTGATATAAACACCTGATCCATTATTTACATATATTTGTCAGTATAAACAAAGTATTGCATAGACCGGTTTCGTTCTTATTGGGAACTCATCACGTACTATCTTGGCTGGAAGACAAACCAGTTCATTCAATTAAAATCGTAAGTCAATTATCCGATTCGTAACATCTGCTTACGTAAAGGCAATAATTGGCTTCGTAAAAGTAAACATATAATACGTAATATATATATATATATATATATATATATATATATATATATATATATATATATATATATATAGTGACAATTAATTGACCATACTCACAATGCGTGGTGTTGCAACATGTGATGGATACACTTTTAAAGAGTACCAAATAAAGTAGATAAAAGGCAAAGATATTTTGTCGGTTGATTAAACAAATTAATTATTTAAACCACGAAAGAAATTGTTTGTATATACTAAACTTTTATTGAAATACTTCCGCGAAAATTATTTTCCAATGAACAATACATGTTAGCTTAATTAAGCACAGCAAAGCTGAATAAAATGTTGCTCGTGCATTATATTTCCAATACATCCTTCGTTATTTTCCTCTTTACGCAAACTCACTGCTTGTAACTGCAGTGTTCGTATATCTCGTAGAAACAAAATCTGTGCGTCATATGATCACTGTTAACATAGGAACAAAACCTCGGCGGTAGGTCACGGGTAGTATGACCAGTAACAGGTCTACAAAGAGCTGACCGTTGCAGGTGAAACGTTAGTATTGTGAAATTGAGATTTCAAAGCTGAGTCTAAAGAAAGGTGACGGCAATCCAATTGCCGGTCTGACAATACAAATAACTGCTAAATGATTGGTTTGTTGCACACTTACGCTTAAGAGTTATCAATTAAAAACAATGGTAACTAAATCGCTTTTTTATTAAATTTCTTGAATGGGCCCCTGAAAGTTAGAAGAGTTGTTTTCCAATAAATCCAACTGATAACTGGCCACGTTTACTAGAAAAAAATATTCTATTCCTACAAAAAATGTTTACACTGAGTCACAACATAGAGCTTTCCATCATTACAATGTCAGTTAAGGAAACGGAGAAGTATAAGGACGAAAATTTGAATGAGAAAAAAGACAACAAATAGACAGTTTGCTGGAGTAAAAGGAATAAAAACTAAATCCACGGGGTAACTTTCAAATGGAAAACAAACAAGAATGCAGGTATGTAGATTGATAAGCAGGCACACTCATTGACTTCATATAGGCAAATGAAAATTCATTTACAAGAAAAAGTAATAATATATACTCAACAGAGAAAAAGTACATGCATGAGAAATCGATGTTTTCAAAGTCCAAGTTATTATTTTTTAAATGTATTTGTATGAGTTTATATGGAATTTAGCCTCAGTAACATACAACGATTCGTATTAGTAATAATCATATATATATATATACGTCATTAAAACAATTTCATACATACATATAGTGTCAATGTCAATTAACACGATTTATCCAAAAGAAAAACAAAATCGTACAAATAAGTAACGCAAATTCTAAACACCCGATAAATGGTATGATAATCATTAGGAAATATAGTGACTAATTAAAAGACAGGATAGAGAATCTGTCTAAGAAAATCTTGTATTCTAAGTGAATTATTTTTTATTCTAATTAGATTATTGACCAAACGAACATTGTTGTAATAACAATTAGATTTTAATTATACTTGCGATCTTGATAAAAACGCCTGACCCATTATGTACATACATTTGTCATTATAAATAAACTAGTATATAGTGTGTAAGAGGCAATTCATCCAGCATACCAGTTTCGCCCTTATTGGGAACTGCTCACGTGCTGTCTAGAATTTGCCGAGGACAGGGTTCGGCAAATTCTGGACGAAACCGATCTACTGAATGAATTGCCTTTTCCACGCTAAACAATACTTTATTCATACTGACAAATGTATGTATATAATGGGTCAGGTTTTATTATCAAAATCGCAACCTTGATTAAAAGTAGTAGATTACTGATCTCTCAGACGTTATTTGTAAATACTGCATATAAAATATATTTGTTAATGAGGTTACTAAATGATATATGCTATGTTATATATTGATGTTATAACTTATATTGTTTCATCAAATGCATGTATTATTTCTTCCCAAAATCATAATAATTTCGATCGATAAGATGTATAGCTATCTAATTTGGAATACGACATTATATAATGCACATCAACATTACCTATGAGCAGAGAATTTCAAAATTATTAAATGCAGAATTGTTTCATTTACAATATCTCTTCGAATTCAATTTAAATTCGATTTAAAACATAATTTTATAAAATAAAAAACAAACCGAACATTGCATCGATGAGACAGTGTGAAGTATGTTTTGTGAGTAGATGATTGGGTGTTTCCTCATTGCACACACTTTCTCTGTATCAATTTTCTGTTTTATTTGTCTTTCGATAACAGATTAAAATTTTAAACTGTAGATACATGAGAATAAAATTAGACAGAAGTATTTTTTTTTGTTTTTGACAGTGATTCATTTTTAACTTTACCCATAGAAATGGTACGATGAATATTTAATTAAATGATCAGTCAATTAAGCCAGAATTAATTGCGCGAGTGGTGACAACGATTTGTTAAATCAGGTTTTGGAATTAATTATTAATTTCTAGCTAGTATTAACTTAATAAAATACACAATGTGTTGGATAGTTAAATTATCCCTAAGGTAATCATTAATTGGGCGATTTGTCAGAAATTTACTTTAATAAAGTTTTCGGCTTTATATAAATCCATGGCAATTTCCTAATACCAGTAGCACGAATTGTCGCGTTTGGATCTACCACGGTCACCAGTAGAGCAAATCAGAATCATGACTTTTGTAGGATAAAAGCACGATGTTCAAATAAGGCCTGGTTAAATAACATGGAATTTCTCATTATACCAAGAACGCAAGCATGACTTAAATAGTTATTGCCACCAACCGCTCAATGTACAATTGCATAATTATTGAATGCACGTGAGACAAACGCCGAAAAAATATCATATTCGTGAGTGCTTAAAAATTATGCCGCGCACATGCCAAATTAGATGTATTCGAAAGTTTTACACTTGAGAATCACATTTCTGATATTCCATATTTTATTTATTCATAGCGGTTTGATCTCCGCTATTCCAAAGCCATCATGCTCCGAATTTGACCATGAAATGTCGAAACGCATCGCTACGTTTGATTAGCGGTAGCTTTGCGATGTCGTAAAATTGTTAAACCAAATTAAATTAGCAGTTATCTCAAATTCGAAGAACGTGTTTTTAAAATTTTACCACTTAATGAGCAAATAATATATTTCAAACTATAGAAGGAGATTTCCACTAATCCCAAATACTTCTAATATCGTAATTAAACGATTGTTTAAAATCCTTTTAGTTAAGTTCGCGATCTTGATATTAAAACCAAATTCATTGTATCTAGCCAGTCGCACAACATAGCAAAACTACCGTCAGTTGCGCATACTGACGCTTTTTGACCTTCCACAATCATCCTCAAAGCATGACGGCAACCCACATAAATAATGGACATTCATATATGTGGCTCACACCTCTAGTAGTCTAGCATTTTACTGGAAATGTCGGCTGCACAATTTCTATGAGGTTACGAACAATAACACTTTTCAGCTATCGCCATCTATATAGGATAAAAATATTGCAACCGAAATTTCAGGTCAAATACAGTTTATGCGGGATTATTTGACGTTAGAGCAGTATATCTGATTTTCCACGACTCATATATGCATTGCGGTTCGATCCTCACTAGTCAGTTTACTGTTATGCTCTGATGATGATCATAGAGGTCGAAACAAGATGGTTTGTGACTGCATAGATATAATGGTATTGGTGTTAATATCAAGCTCGCAAACTTGATTTATAGAGTTTTTATCCCCATCAGCAAAATCAAGTATTGTCAAATTGTTTAGCGTCGACGATAATGTTAAACGAAATTTAACACCTGACATAATTGTAGTCAAATTTCATAACCATTGGCAAAATGCCCCGGATGACGGCTTAAAAATATTCGGTGTCAAATTGTGGACAGAGGGCATAAAAACCTGTTAGAGATAAACAATGATCAAAAAATAGTTAGAATTTAGCATTAATTGATTGCGCGGGTAGTAGTAACAATTCTTTGAATCAAGTTTGCGAGCTTGAAGTAAAAACCAATCTCATTGTTTTTAACCAGTCGTCGAACAACATAACAAAACTACCGCCAGCCGCAACGCACTGACTCGTTTCGACCTTCCATGATCATCATCATCATCTAAATTTGATTTCCATATATATTCAATGCGGTTTGATCCTCGATAGTCAGTTTGCCGTCGTACTCTGCTGATGATCATGGAAGGTTGAAACGCGTCAGTGCGTTGCGGCTGGCGGTAGTTTTGTTATGTTGTTCGACGACTGGTTAAATACAATGGGATTGGTGTTTACTTCAAGCTCGCAAACTTGATTCAAATAATTAAGTTAGGAAACTGAATTTTATTATTTGCATAATCTTATCATACGGCATAGTTTAAAAAGATAACAGACTTAATAGCTCATTATAATTAAAGTATGGTAAGTCATGCGCATAAATCGGAAAAATAACAACAAACTTTTCGGAAGAAAAATATCAACTTATATTTAATGGACCATAGCAGGTGTTTTGCATCAATTTCTGATCTGTACATAATCAGATGACAGATAAACCATTGCTCATAAATAAATTGTGGTGCTCCGTGTGTGCCTATAGAAGGTTCATAAATAATGACACACCAGAAGACGCAATCGTCACGGCTTCCTCCAATTTTTAAAATTCTCTAGCAGAACAATTACATTACTAATATAACAGCTTATTTATAGTTCGATAGATAGATATAAAGATAAAGAGATATATGCTTCTGGTCAGAAAGTGAAGTAGATAGATAAAAATAAATAATGATAGATACACATACAAACACATAAAAATATTGATATATCCGACAGAAAAACACACATTCAACTACAGACGGGTAGATATATATATATATATATATATATATATATATATATATATATATATATAGGTGGATGGATGGACGAATATATATATAGATAGGTATGTAGTTAAGCACGCACGTAGGTAGGTAGATTGGATGGTAGGTTGGTAGGCGGTTTGTTAGGAAGTAATTGGTCTGAAGACTGCTGTTTGGACAGTTAAGTCCATAGGGCATCTGGTTGAAGATTAAACACATGCTCAGTTGATGAACAATGTAGTCATGGGTCAGGTTTAGCCATTTAAGAGGAGACAATTAAATAAATTTTCTCTTTCCAGCTTTCCGGCATAGACACAAGTCTGTGTATTCATTCATGTTTTCAGTATTATTGACATTTCTTGTCAAGACCGACGTAGATAACCTCTTGACATAAGGCAACGCGTTGTTGCGACTTAGATGTCAATCATATGATGGACTAGTGTAAGAAAATTTTCTGTCATTTTGTTGTAATTCTAGTGTCATCTTCGTTTTTCAATAACACAGTCAAACACTCATGAGAACACACACACACACACAATTGTATTTGCCGTTTTAATCGTACTAGACCACGAAATTTAGTGAATTTTGCCAGTGTGCACGTCAAATATTCAATTATTTCATAAAGTAACATAGAGGTAACTGACAACCGACGAACTTGAGTTGATTCACAGACAAAATGCATTATGTAACCAATAAAATGGCTTGCAGGATTGTTTAATCTCGCTCTAGGCGTGACCGCCAATTGCTGCAGCGTAGATCGTCATTAATAAGAACTAATAACAACGAACAATAGCCAAAGCAATACAGCTTTTAATCCGCGGAATCGTTCATGTTGGACAAGTCTTCCATATACGTATAAATATAATAGTCATATTTACAGTAAACAATATATATTAAGAATATTTTTTCTGGGAAAAAAGACGGTTGTCACGTGGAACCTAGTGAAAGAGCACGTACTCACATGCCAAAAGAGCATACTATTAACTGTTTCACGAGGTCAAAAGCCTCAAATTGTATTAAATACTTAGCGTTGCCAATATGGATTCGCTTAATAAAGTCAAACACCTGGTAACAGCAAAGAAACAAGACAACAAGATGATGGAATTCGATAATTTGTAAAAGCGATTTAAACTAATTCCTTCTGCCACAACATATCGCAATCTCTTGACATCATATATATATATATATATATATATATATATATATATATATATATATTATTATATATATATATACGGTTTAATTAATTAACATTTGTCAATAATTTATTCGACCTGGTCTCATCTTCACTAAGCACATAAAGGCTGCCGCGGGGAATGGAATCTCCAAACATTTGGTGCATAATTTTCTAATAAAAACATTATAGAAACTAATCTTTTGCTATTATTTATTGCCATTGTGCAAGTGGTAAATAGCTTTGTTGATCTGTTCCAAATATTCGTTAAAATCAATGTGAACACAACGTATATTGCTAACTAAAATAATTATTTTAATTATTTGAACAAACTCTTTATTAGGTATTATTAGGTAATAAAACGAGCATTGGTTGCGCGGGCGATGATTACATTTAGGTACGCAATGCCTCATGCATAATCGTATATATATTAGTTCTCCGCAGCCGAAAATATATGAATTCAACTTTGTGCAATTTCAACTTATCTGGTTTACGTATATAACACCAACAAAATGCTCCAACCAACCTTCCCTGAATTTGAATTATAAGCCAGACACTATGCTAAATGGAGAAGTGATATTGCAATCATTTATTATGAAAGGATATATTATTATATAGTCATGGTTAGATTCAATGCAGTGTATAACAGAGCAATTATATATTAGGTGTTGCGGACCTAGTAACAAATTAGTAATAATTAGTTTTACTAGTGTTAAATACTGTTTGTTGCGGAGAGCTAATATATATGCAAGTATGTATTGGGTGTTGCGAACCTAGTAACAAATTAGTTCAGTTATGATTAGAAAATTAAACCAAAGGCAGCATGAACGGAATGTATAATCTCATGCACATTCGTTTCGTGCTTACTGGCGGCTCATCAGTAGGAGCCGGTATTACGCCCTTAAACCACTATATATTTAGGTGAGGAATGTGGGATAATAGGAAGGTACAATCTCATAGACGAATGTGTAAACCTGCAATAGTGAAGCTAACATCATATAAAGTCTCGAAAATGCGACTTCAACGCTAACTCACTCTATATAATATATATATATATATATATATATATATATATATATATATATATGTATATATATATATATACATATATATATATATATATATATATATATATATATACCGAGTCTGTAAAGGATACTAACACTATGGCTATTGTGTCAGTAGCTTCACTACTGCAGGTTTAATCATTCGTATAGGCGATGGTACCGTCCCATTTTACCACATTCCTCATCCTAATATATAGTGTGTAAAAGGCGTAATACCGGCCCCTACTGATGAGTCGCTGTTAAGCAAAAAACGAATGTGAACTAGACTATACTTTGCGTTCATTCTTTCTTTGGATTATCGTTCTGGTCCTAATTAAACTAATATGTTACTAGCTGTGCAAAATATATTACATAATTGAACAATATTACAATAAAAAACATAATAAACAATATTTGGACCTTATTTTGCGAATATCAGTAATAGCTGGATATGCTATTAGCAGAGTTCGAAACCTCGAGCATTTGATTCAGTCACGATAATTTTTTCTCATGTCACGATATCAACGCAATTCAATATATATTAAAACATGAGTATATTTTTAAAATTAGGTTTAAAATGTTTAGTTGAGCAAAGGAAAATTATCTAACCATCATATTCCCGTCTATAAAGAGGATAACCAATTTCAAGCCTTGTTAAGCCATATATATATATATATATATATATATATATATATATATAATCGTAGTAATCGTAAGAAAATTTTGTACAGTAAAGAAATTAAAATGTTGTAACTAACATATGCTTGGATGAATTATGCGTAAGTGTGCGCAGAATAGAAAGAATGCGAATACCTCATGCTCCAGATTAGACACCGTTCAAGTGGAAAATTGAGCAAATATCGAGGTTAGCTGAAGCGTGATAAGAGATGAGGTTACACACAACTGGTATGCACAGAATGATCAAACGATAGTTAAGAAAATGGTGTAAAGGGAGTATAGCAAACTGAGAGAGACAAGTGAATGATATTTACAATAGATAAATGTAAAATAAAGATAATTAGTTTCAAACTATATTTTTAATCTTTTGTTAATCCTAGTTATATATATATATATATATATATATATATATATATAAGAGAAAAATAGAGAAACAAACGGCAAAGCGATATGAAGACTATTAAATAGGTATGTACAAAATTGGAGTCACTATGGTCGATGGCTTGACGACGATATGACTAACCCGCAAACTTGTAGGCGAATAATTAAATGTATATATTAATGAATATATGGCTAGACATATTTTTTTAGAAATATAAACATGCACTGCTGGGTACATGTATTTATTTACTCGTGGAAAGCGAATGTTTAGATAGATGGATAGTTGCAAAGAAAAGTAGTTATACAAATTATTGAGTGATTGATAAATAGATGGTTATATGGATAAATAAAATGGACACATTAATAAAATACATCACAGGAATATGAGTGAATACATACTTGGATATTTGTGTAGATCGATAAATGGATTTTAATCACAAAACTGTGTACACAATATACTCTGAAGTATGAAACATAAAAGTCGCAACGAGAAACTTTTCTTGGACTCTGTTTTAAGATTCCTAAATCTAATATCGGCAGATCACCAGCAGGTTCGTAACAACATAGTATGAATCTTACTTCAATGTACATAAATAAAGCTATAACAAATTTACAAAAAATATGCCTCTTAGTTTAAATACGCAACATAAAAGCGGGGAAATGGTACCGCCTTCTATTAGAGGTACACCGTTTCTGAAATTCAGCGTCTTCAGAAATAAACATAAGACATTACATTGTAATGATTGGTTTCAAAATAATGGAAATGAAAACAAAACTGTTTTGAAGGCATGCAGAAATCCTACAATGAACAAACTAATTTAGGTTTTACTAGTTCATTTTGGCTGACTGTTAATATGATCCTCTACGTTCTTCAACGTTCTAAATGTAAATAAATTTCGAATTAATTTGACAAACTGTGAAAGTGAGTAAACTTAGGCAGAAAAAAATGATACAGACCCCAGCAAACGAATCAACATACCAACAGAGAATTTATCACCGCCAGATTTCACAAAAATAGCAAGTTGCCTGGTTAAAGTGTAGCAACTGGAAATCTAATTTATTTACTAGAGACAATTTAACGAACTTTTTGTAGACAAGCTATGCTCTATTTGTTGCACACGGGTTCGAGTTAAATTTGAACATTTGTAGAGAACTAACGTTGTAATGTCAACCAAAATCATGATCAATATGCCAAAGATGTAGGAAGCGAAATCAATCAAACTTCATAAACATGTAAATTCCATTCGAAAGGAAAAAGCATACGATGTTCCTAAACACGATTGGACTTCAGTTCATCGCGGTAAAAAGTTTAAAATTGGCAAAGTTCCTATGCAAACACTACGATTTCAACATTTCATATCGTTAAACAATCAATGATTGAGCGGGTGGTGGTAACAATTCTTTAATTCAGAAAGGCATTTCATCAATTTTATTTAATACACTTCAATTTACTTTTAACCAGATAATTATAAAAAAACGTTAGTTTCCGCAAAAGGAAACACAACACATATAATTAAACAATCGTTGATTATGCGGATGGTGATAGCAATTATTTAAATGAAGATTGCGAGCTTGAAAAACATGTCAATCCAATTGTATTTAAACAGCCGATGAACAGCATCGAAAAACTACAGTCAGAGTACGATGAAAAACTGACTAGCGACGACCAAACCACAATGCTATATATATATATATATATATATATATATATATATATATATATATATATATATATATATATATGGAAAGCAAAATTAGAAATGTGGCTCTTACATCTAGTAGTTTTGCGTACTCTGTACTTCACAGGAAATGTCGGCTGCACAATTTCGTTGCAGTCACGAACATTAACTGTTTTCAGCTTTCTCCACACACACACACACACACACACACATATATATATATATATATATATATATATATATATATATATATATATATATGCAATACAATTAAACAATAATTGATTGCGCGGGTGGTGGTTACAATTCTCTATATCAAGTTTGCGAGCTTGAATTAAATACCAATCCCATTGTATTTAACCACTCGTCGACCAACATACATTTTTTGAAGAATTTTGCGCTTGGTTAGGAATTTTCATTTTGTTATTAGTTCTTGCTTTCGAAAATTTTGTTCTCTTGTCCTTTTGAATCTTCTTTTGAAATTCTTCATTAACTCAACAAATAACAAAAATCTAAACTACAACTGGTACAATTCTTTGTATGTTTTTGTGTTGATTTTGTTTTCCGATGACTACAATAATCGCAGATCGTCCAGAAGACAGCTGACAGGAATGATCTAATAATTAACAAAATTACAAGAAAACTTATTACGATGAGCAATGGCAAGATACTTCAACGGAAATGTAGCAGAGGTAAAAATGAACTACAAATATGCAGCAAAAAATCTTCGTTAAACGTGTCCTCATTACTTAATTAATCTGCTGATATAATAATTGTCCCCAGTGTATTGGACAAAAAATGCGTACCACTTATTACACGTAGCACAGAATCTTAAAATTCTGCTAGTAGAAAATAAGAAGGGTCAAATTTTTGTTCGTACATAAACACTTATAATATTGAACTTATCCTCCGAGATTATCTACGGCAGAGGCATTGCATTTACAGAATTTATTGGAAGATTATATAAGTGCGGGGCATTTAATCTATGTCCAACTGACATCAGATTAATCAAGAAAGAAATTTTAGGTCACGGCTCAGACAAAAAATGCTGAAAGAAGCCAAAAATATCAGACATTTTCCGTAATTTTCTATAAAATACACCCCCAGCTTCTTATCTCTCCGTCTGTTTTGATTGAAATACTTGGCTAAAATACGTTGATTGTTCAAAATCGTAAGTACTAGTCGATATACACCATGTGTAGGCAATACAATTTAACAACAATTGATTGCGCGGGTGGTGGTAACAATTCTTTAAATCAAGTTTGCGAGCTTGAAGTAAACACCAATCCCATTGTAATTAACTAGTCGTCGAACAACATAACAAAATACCGCCAGCTGCAACACACTGACGCGTTTCGACCTTCCATGATCATCATCAGAGTACGACGGCAAACTGACTATGATTACTAATTGCTAGATATCACTAAAATTCATGGTCGTTAGTCTTAATCTCGACAAATGTACACAGGTTACAAAACGTATCATATCTGCTAACAAACAAATTTATATTTCTTTCTTGTCCTACTATAATAAACGTCATTGTTCCTGTCAACCTAACCATACAACAACAACTTATCAAATAAAGTAGAAAAACAGACATAAGTAATGCACATAGGACTATTTTTACCAAGAGAATTAATGTCACATATGTATCCCGTGAACAATACTAAACAGCTTAACGAAAGCTTGATATCAAGATACCAAACTTCAATTGTTTAAGCAACGAAATTCAATTTAGAAAATAATTTTGCTTTACTATCTAGAAGGCGGGTTTGCAGGATATCCATTACTTTCATAATCAGTACTGCCTAAATAAATTGGCCTAAATCAAATTCATTTTGAGCTTGACAGCTATAATAATCGGAAAATGCCAGGACAACCTAAGAATTACTCACAAAACAGATTGCAGTATGAAAGTAGTCGCACTTCGTTGCAAGTAGGGTTAGTAGATTGGTTTTATCATAAAAATATTTACAATTTTTTATTAAACATTTGTAACGCAATTTTTCGTCCAAGTAATTTTTATTTCTGGTGTAACCTACAAGCTGAATAGTGGTAAAGACAGCTAATAAGTGATTAGTATTGGTTTCGTATTCAATACGCAATTTCTCACAATTACCAAAAATTACCAGCAGATCTGAGCACGGGTATCCCCGACAGAACGAGAATCCCAGCATTGCCGCACTTCCGAATTAATACGAATAAATGTTACGTTTTCACATTAACGAAGACACCAAATGCAAAAAACATAAACAAACCCCGCATTAAACTAAGTTTTGTCTACATTTTGTTCAATTTCAATACAAGCTATATTCAGGGTTAAATACTGTTTGTTGCGTAGAACTAATATAAAATATATATATATATATATATATATATATATATATATATATATATATATATATATATATATATATATATGCAAGTATATATTAGGTGTTGCGAACCTAGTAACAAATTAGTTCAGTTGTGACCAGAAGGATAAACCAAGGCAGCATGAACGGAAAGTATAATCTCATGCACATTCGTTTCGTGCTTACTGGCGACTCACCAGTAGGAGCCGGTATTACGCCCTTTAACCACTATATATTTGGTAGAAGAATGTGGAATAATGGGACGGTACAATCTCCTAGACGAATGTGTAAACCTGTAATAGTGAAGCTAACATAATCTGAAGTCAACGACAGTACGACTTCAATGCTAACTCACACTATATAATATATATACCGAGTCTGTAAAGGATACTAACACTGGCCATTGTGTTAGTAACTGATACCTTTTTTGAAATCGATGAGTACCGGATACTAACACTATGGTTTCGAGTCGGTACATGATACCAACCTGATGGATATAAATTTATGCTAAAGTTCACCCAAATTGAGAATTACAACAATTTCCGAACACCTGTTACTCCAGTTAAACCATACACTCTGGCCTTCATCGATATCAATTATCACATTTCGCGGTAAGCATGACATCATTCAATTCAATATATTACAGTTAAATACTGTTTTGTTGCGAAGAGCTAATATATATGCAAGTATGTATTAGGTTTTGTGAACCATTAACAATTAAGTTCAGTTGTGACCAGAAGGATAAACCAAAGGCAGCATGAACGGAAAGTATAATCTTATGCACATTCGTTTTTGACATATCTTTCGAATCCTTAACTTTGTATCGATGCAATGGTATCCGGAATAAAGTGTTAGTTTCGAAAAAGCTAATTCGACAGCATAAATTGCGCACAGCGTTCTTTTTCTTGACAATCGTATCTGTCTAACAAATAAGTCCCTATTACTAACGATTTTCCAATTAAAGATCGAAACATGACGTAATAAATGCAGTGCTTCTAGCATCTTATGCATTGCTTAAATAATAATAATAAAATATATTTACGATTGAAAATATTGTCAAGTGGTTACAAAATTCTAATTGTATGTATGTTTGCCTGTTTGATAGATGAATGAAATATGACGCTTCAATTATTGCAGTTCACGAACTAATTTAACTGCCAAATCCACGTAGCTTGGAACTAGTGTGCCACCCTGCTGTGGCAAGGTGGCTCAGGTTAAAACACCAGATTCCGAATCAGATGTATCCAGGTTCGAGCCCTGTCCGCGGCAAATTCTGAACAGCACGTGATGCGTTCCAATAAGAACGAAACTGGTCTACTGGATGAATTGCCTTTTCCACACTAAACACTAATTATTGTATACCGAATTTTTTTGTACATAATGGGTATCTTGTTTATATCAAGATCGCAAACTTCATTAAAAGCGTACTTCATTGGGTTTATTTGACAAAGGAATGACTTAAACTAAACACCTGTTGATTAAATAAACAATGTCGTTGTTTCATGAATCATACCACAAAGAATATGCCATGACTTTGTAATAATGAACTATCTTATAAACATGTACAAATTCGAACTATTTTCATTTTAGAAAGCCGAAATAAAGGTATCTGAAATATTAAGACGATTGCGGTATTGCGTATCGGTTAAAAAGCTGGTCTCAAAGCTTGGGGACTTTTGACAGTCATACTGTCAACGTCATCATGTACCTCGTTGGTGTTAAATAAATTCAGCTATATATTTCTGATGGTGGAACTATTTATATATACTATTCGTTTGCTTCGTTGTTATAAAAATTGCTTAAACCATTGATTTCCATGGATAGCAACAATAAAAGAGACCTAGCACACTATCATCTCAGTAACGGTTTAAACACTTCGCCAACATAAGCGCTATGAAAACCGTAACTAAATTTTCCGCTATCCAAGTTTATTCAGTGGTGAAGCATGTTTAGCAATAATGCGCAGGCTTATTTGAAGCCTTACATATAAAAGATCTTTATTAAAATGTCTGAAATTCGTGAAAGCACTTTACAAAATCCTAATGAGGACGTAATCGGTCCATTGAACAGTTTTTCTTTGATAATTTAGACAAGGCGTAGTTTCTACTGGCAGATATAGACATAATTAAAATGCTTCAACAAACTTTTAATTCAACAACATTACTCAAATTGGCACAGTGTCTGTTATATAATGCAAAAATGGGGCTGCATTGCTGGAAATTTAGTGAGAAGAGATACCACATAGGCTCCATCATATACAATGTTCAATCAAAAAAACATGCTCGTATGTAACTGAATATTGCGTTTAGTATGTGGCGGTACTGGTGCAGTAGATAGACCCTCAAACTCCGGAGCGAATGTGCGTCGGTTCAAGCCCTGTCTGCGGCGAATTCTAGACTACATCAATCTATTGGGTGAACTTACTTCGCTATCTTACACAGTGCATATTTTTATGCAAATTTCCATTAAAATAAACATCTACGACCGTCAGTTTTATTTTATTTTATAAAAGCTCACTTAGTGTGGCATAATCCAATTTAATAATTGAAAATACACCTCATAGAGAATGTGGATTTCTTTGCATAAATACTGAATTAATACAATTTAAAGCTGTAGACGTATCTCAAAGCAGGGTGCCAAAAAACGTAGCACATCTAAATAAAGGACGGCAACAACAGCTAAATACCGACCAATCAGCACGTTCTGAAGGCATTTGAATGAGTTTATGTGATAATGTCGAATATTTTCCATCTTTGCCAGCTACAACGAAAGAATTGTCGGTGTTAACAAGCCGAACAAGCCTAAGAAGCCCAACGCATTAACGTTTACATATCGACTTTCCACAAAAGTAAACAAAACTGATAAGCACGCTATGATAATAAATATATGACAAGAGAGTAAACAATGTGAATATAATTAAATAAATGAGCGAACGTATGATGGAAGAAGTGAGTGAGACAATTTCACGCACGCAAAATACACATACGCATATATATATATATATATATATATATATATATATATATATATATATATATATATATATATATATATATATATATATATATATATATATTTACCTTGATCACGCGATAAGACGACTCTGAATTAACGAATCGTTAAGTACAGCGCTATTGGTGTGATTCAACTTACACAGAAGCCATGATTTCTAACAATTTATATTGCACCTGTCACTCAGACGTGTATGACCATTTTGTCTCCACAACTAAGAATACACAAATGTTCTAAATTCGAAGAGATTCTAGGCAAGATCGCAAATGGATTCTTTTGTGCTAAATTATGCTGAGTTATAATGAGGCGAAGGGTGATCCAAGAAAAGAGGGATCGAAGCCTATCTTGAAAATCTACAATATCGAATGTGCCACATTCACCAATGGATAGAGAGCATCGTGATGTAAGCCTCTGTGGATTTCAGATGGACAACACAATGTGTGTATCAAATATACGTAGCCGACAACTATGACCAATCAAATTTTAACGAATACACTACATAACAGGATTTAAAAGATTAAAAGAAATAACAGCTATTGAGAGACAATAGTTTGTATAATGCACAGGACAACAAAACTGACGAATTTACACGGTATACACATTTCGGCATACAAACAAATTAGTACAAAAAATAAAAGGAAACCAAAATCACTGTTCAGTATTTAAATTTCGTAGCTAAATTACGCTGAATGAAAGGCACTAACTATTTAATTCATAATTAGGCCATATATTAAAATTGTCTATGATGAAACCAATGTATGAATTATCCACTCACGTTTTTAAAATATCAAGTTATAAATACCAGCTACAATATTTGAGAGTATAATAGTGTCTCGCTTCCAATTGCCACCACTAAAAACTAATGACAAGTAAGCTCGAAAAGGGTATCTATACTAAATTACTCTCACAACAATAAATATTTGAACTTTTAATTAATTAAATGATCAGTGATTGCGTGAATGGCGACAGAAATTATTTAAATAAAGTTTGCGAGCTTGATATAAACACCAATCCCATTATATATAAATTTGTAAGTATCAATTTATCATAGTATAACGCCGAAAAGGCTATTCATCCAGAAGAGCGATTACGTCCTTACTGAGATTATTTCTAATATTGTCCAGAATTTGCCATGGACTAGGCTTGAACCAAAGTATGTCTACTTCGGTGTCTGTGACTCTCATCACTGAACTACCCTGTCGCACTAAGGTAAGGCTAACCAAAATTCATGGGTTAGTATGCAATTTAAAATTGTATGTAGTGTGTGGCAGGGTGGTTTAGTGGTTAGACTCAGATTCCGAAGCAAACATACCCAGGTTCGAGCCCTGTCTGCGGCAAATTCTGAACAGTACGTGAAGAGATCCCAATAAGGTTGAAACCGGTCAACTAGATGACCAGCCTTATCTAAATTATAGATTGCTAAGTTTATTCTAGCAGATATATGTGTGTGTATAATGGTATTTTTGTCTATATCAAGCTCGCAACCTCGATTCAAATAAGTGTTATGTATTTTTCCATAAGGAGCAATTAACTTACCTATATGTAGAATGCTTTTCACAAATTGCGATTTTAATTTTTTAAGAAACGCAGATTATGGCTACCAACAAAATGGATGTTTCCATTATTATTACATTTTCTTATTACGCTTACCTTGAACTAGAACCATAATCTAAATTTAAATTTAAAATAGGATATCATTTTCTTTGTTTTTCCGCGCGGCTTATCTAGTAGCAAATTAGTTAATTTTATAACAGGATGCAATCAAAATCCAGCATTTTGATCATCGCAGAATTTTCAAAAACAGAAGCCAGAATGAAGCCTCAGACTTTAAATGATTTATTATGTATTTCTTCGTGCCGAATGATACACATTTTACCAGAGTTTAGGCGCGTTACAAAGCAACATTTAAGCGAATATTCCAAAATTAAACATACGAAGACCGTTGCTAAGTTCCAGTGTCCGAAAACTAGGAAGAAGTACAGACACAGTCGGACGAAGGAATGATATGCATTTTTGAATCTACGAGATATGGAATTGGACTCATTTTAATGCAGGAACCTTTTCCAAGGTAAAGACAACTATGAATTGAATTTTAAATGAAATATTTGCGAATACGGCTGATGATACGTGACAAAACTAATCAAATTTACGGTTATGCATTACATTGTGTGTTGTTAAACCGTTTTTGAGTATTCTTTTTTAACAGAAATCTTTAGTCAAATGGAATAATTGAGATCATTTATAAAGAATTAAAATGGAATTGCAAACTACAGTTTCGTTTCAACAAGTAATAACTTAGTAGCAGGCAGGTAAACGGTAGCATAAACTAAATGAATCTCACCTGCCAATAATCAATTGCTCCTTTGCACTACAAAGTATTACTACCATAAATGAGAAATGAAATTACCAACGATTCCATGGTTTAAAATGTCTTTTAGACTTATTAGTTTCTACTAATAGGCAATTCCAAATAAATTAATTTTTTTTATAAATAGCATAAAAGCAGTTCTTCTGTTATCCATTAATATTTATCTTAAATGTGTTCTAGAGTTGATGACAAGCACGAAACGAATGTGCACATTAGATTATAACTTTTGTTCATGCTGACTTTGTTTTATACTTCTGGTCCTGCTTGAACTAATTTTTTACTAGGTGTGCAACACCTAAAACATAATAGCATATATATTAGGTATCCTCAACTAAAAGTAAACAAATAAGCATCTCTGTCAAAAATCAAATATATTTCCCTCATTTACTCTTAACCAGAATGAAGTGCTTATACGAAACCAGCAGAAGGTATGAATGAATATGGACGATTTTGGTAAATTCAATTAATTTGCGTTCAAACAAGCATAAAATGGTCTGTCACGCATCACGGACAAAACAGAATTTAATTTGATTCCCGTTTGGAATAGATATAGAAAATCTGTGAATGTCATAGTTCAGCCATGCGCAAATTAAATAATTAAAATTTTCCAATTTGCCAAGATGAATTTTGGAGCTATTAGAAACGAAGATATTCAGATAGATTGGTAGATAATTAGATAGACAGAAAGTTACGTCGATAAAACATGTATATCACGCAGAATTCTAAATAAAAAGAAAAGTATGTAAAAGAAACATATATATATATATATATATATATATATATATATATATATATATATATATATATATATATATATCTGGAGAGATAGATAGATGCTTTTCTTTTAAATCAAGTTTACGAGATTGAAGTAAATACTAATCCAATTGAATTTAATCAGTTGGTATACTACAAGCCTGCAAATTTGACTTAATAAGGTATTACTAGCACCCACACAATCACAGATTATTTAATTGTATTACCTATAGATATATGCTGATGGATAGTTATAGTGAAGAATTGATAAGAAGTGAGGTGTATATATACATATATATATATATATATATATATATATATATATATGGATAAGGTAAAATGCATATTTGTAGACAAAACATTTCGTAAAAAGGCTAGATTCATATATTGATAGATACACGTATATTAAAATGGCTAATGTTGTGGCGCAAGAGGGACAGAATGATGGATGAATCAAAAGATTACCAAACGGATAGCTGAATAGATAAGCAAAATGCTAGATGGACAAGAAACTAGTCGATAAATAAATAGCAAGAGAGATAGATGGATCTTTGGTAGATGGATCAATTGATAAATATATAAAAAGAAAATGAATAAACGAATATATGGATATTTAGATTGAATAATATATAGATAGATAGTTAATACAGTAGATGGATATGTGAACTGAGATACATAAATACAAATAGAGATAGATAGATAGATGGATAAACATAAATATACATATATATATATATGCTGTTAGAGAAGCTGAAAAGGAAAGGGATAGACAGATAGTTGATTGAACTGTTATATATATATATATATATATATATATATATATATATATATATATATATATATATATATTATCGAAAGCTACAATAGCTAATGTTCGTGACTGCATAGAAATTGTGCAGTCGACATTTCCAGTCACGTACAATGTATGCGAGACTACTAGAGGTGAGAGCCGCATATCCAATTTTGCTTTCCATATATATGCATTGCGGTTTGATCCTCGCTAGTCAGTTTGCCGTCGACTCTGATGATGATCATGGAAGGTCGAAACGCGTCAGTGCATTTTGACTAGCGGTAGTTTTTCTATGTTGTTCGACGACTGGTTAAATTTAATGTGATTAGTGTTTACTTTAAGCTCGTAAACTTGATTTAAGGAATTGTTACCACCACCCGCGCAATCAATTATTATTTAATTATTGAGGATATTTGGTTTACTTTGTTACCCACTCTAAAACTTGAGGTTATCTTCATTGACGTGAGTTTACATGGTATGTATAAAACAAACAGTCCAACACACGTAAAGTGGAAAGTAAAATTCAGCCTTTGTAATTTTAGTTAATTATTAACAAACATCACTTATTTACAAACACACATGCAGAAAGCGTGCCTTCTTTTATGAGAATAACCAGTCAGGAGTAAAATGAAACAGTTAAATGAAACTATATACTGTTTTTGCGGAGACGTAATATATATGGAATTTTGTATTAGGTGTTGCTTCTAAGTAAAAAAAATTAGTTCTAGTAGGATCAGATTTATGAATGAAACGTCAAACTTGCTTTAAAAGTTTGTTCCAAAGACTTGTGATGAATGGTAGAAGACAGAAGGATATCATCAAAGATATCAGAAATATTTCCGTTGAAGAAGTCCATTGGAAACAAAACAAATCGGGTTACAAAGCACACGCATAGCAATCGATTTGCGTTATATTTTAATATTTACGATTAATCGAACTTTTAGGCATATTTCAGTGATTTATTGATATATGAATTTGTTGAATTATTATTGTTTATTTCATTTCTTGATCGATTAATTAATTATGTTGGTGAACGAAACTCTGTTATATTGATAAATAACATAATTATTTTCATATAGAAGTTACTATATTACTTAAGTATATGATTATTGATTACTTGACTATTTTAATCAAATTTGCAGATCAGATGTCACACAAATCTGATTTTCCTTAATCAGTCTCACTAACTGACGCGTTTCGATCTCCAATGGGCTTCATCAGATCCCAACGGAATATTGGAAAATGAGGATTAAAACGAAATATACGCAAACGCTATTGAATATGATAAATGTGGTTTGCAACACAAGAAATCACTTACACTGCCTCTAACTCAAATGTTGGAAGCCTAATTTATATGCAATCAGGAAAACGTTTTGCGGCTATCTAGAGACCAATAATTGATTGTCCCTGTGTTGACAACAATTGTTCAAAATCAAGCTTGCGGACTTTGTCTAAATAACAATCTCGTTTTCTTGACTAGTCGTATAACATGGCAGAATTCGTTTTTCTGATTGCTTGACTAGCGTTTCGATTTATTGAGCTTATTCAAGCTCCGGTAAAATTATTTCAAAACAGCAGTAAATTCGACCATATTCTGGCCATTTCTCGTGTTAAGATACGACGTGAATTCGAACTTCACTTTAATAGCCAAAGCTATTTATATAATTGTCAATTTGTGAAATTCTGGCGATAAAGTGATGGTATCCGAACTGTTACGTAGACCAATATTATTATTGACATACCTATCTTTACTAGTCCAAATACATTAGCAATAAAAGTTAATTTCTAAATGCCACAAAAATAGCAGCGATATTACGTATAGTAATCCCGAAATTATCTGCAATATTACTTAAATTATTGATAAGAAAACTTTAAAAGCAAACTATTATTAACGCCCACTAAGCAGTCGAAAGGAGAAAAAATGTAAAATAACAATCAAATGAATATTTCAGAAATTAGTAACTAATTATTAAAAGCTGACCCAAACTATTTCAAAATAATGAAAGAAAGGACAGTACCATCAGTACAGGTGGACCCATTCGATAATCTACTGTTCTATGAAAGTAATCTCAAGTCTATGATTTTGGTATTCAAATTGACATCAATTCCCCTTGTTCGACATGTGTGACCGTTCATTTTTACAACAAAATAGAGAACTCATTTCAAATGTCTTTCTTAGTTCTCCTTGTAGTAACACATTCAGTATCAAATAGGAATTGCGAGGCATGTCACACCATTGATGTTAGATGCACACTCATCGTAAAACATGACAATTAAGCCTGATCTTCCATCTGGTCAACGAATAGCTTGATGTCCATTTTTTAAAACAGAGTTTGATTCAGTATGCAATCACTTTTTCGATTCATAAGCAAGAATATATTGAAGACTGCTAACGATAGTTGAGTGTAAATCTCGTCGATATCAAAATTGGTCGTAGGCAGCGAAAATCCATTGAGTAAATCAAATTTACTACCTTTCAAAATTGGTCAGGGAACGGGAACGCCTTATTTTTTCGTCAGATAAAAAATCAAGCCTGGTCGTCATGGGTTAACACGAATATGCAACTCAAAATGATGGTTCAATTTCTGGTCCACAATTTGTAATTGCCACTGAAGGAGATGCTATAGATAAAACTATGAACAATGAGACTCAGACATCCTACGTGCTACACCCAGAAAAAAGCACACATTCCAAAAGCAAAATCTGTGTAAATATTACACAGAAACTGCCAAAAATTAAACTCTATTAATGAGGAACATTTCTTTGAGAACTATTATACCCATAACAAATACACCAGCATCAGTAAATGTGATCGACGGCATGGTTGGTTTTCGTCTAGTTAGATGAAATGGGATTGTTGTTTATATCATGCTCGCAAAATACTTTAAAGAATTTTAATCACCACCAGCGCAATCAATGATTGTTCGTTAAATCAAGATTACGAGCTAAAATTAACATCAATCCCATTATATATATATATATATATATATATATATATATATATATATATATATACTTTTTTTCAGAATGTGTTAAGCATTAAATAGAGTAGAAAAGACAATTCAGCAAGTTAACCAGTTTCGTCCTTATTGGAGACTTTTCAAGTATTGCTCAGCAATTATATCAAGTTCAAAATCTCGATCTGAATAAATGTCATCAACCGACAGCGTAATGAATGACCGTTTAATTATATCAATGATTGCTCAAATTTATACTTGCATAAGTGTAACACAAACTGCAAAATATTTTATACTCGTCATTACGAATAAATTATGCATCCGATATTTTCAGTACATTTTATGCGATAAAACTAAGGGTAGATCTGCATATACGATTTTCCATAACTTATTTATGCCTTGCGATTTGATCCTCGTTAGGCAGTTTGCCTTCGTACTCTGAATATGATTATTAAAACTCAAAAAGCGTTAATAAGCATGACTGGCCCTAGTTCTGGCGTTAATGGATTGGTTTGATACAAATAGATTGGTGCTTATCTCGATCTCACAACCTTAATTTAAATAAGTGTATCAATTAGCTAAATTATTAGCTAACTCAAAAATAACAAGAGGAATATCTATTCTGAGGGCAAATTCAAAGATTCTTTTAAATTTATTGAGAATTGAATAGACATTATCAAAATTAAATAAAAACGAATTTGAGCACGTGACACACCTGACAATAATTAGCTGAGAAAATTGTTCACAATTAATTAACAACTTCGTAACTCAGTTTTACTATTAAACATCCTTAGTTAAGCAGATCAACAAATGATTCTTTTATTGTTTTTTTGTGTTTCTAAACTATATTGGCTACATTTCCCAAGTTAAAAAATATACATGCAATATATTTCCTTCTTGCGCAATTTTGCCAAGAAAGAATCGCAAAAGAGAAATTTGCGAAGTACGTAAATTGTGATAATGTACATTATTCATTGTATAATATTTTTATATAAATTATAAAAACAATGCAAATTGCATTTGATATTTTCTTAAATGCGATATATATATATATATATATATATATATATATATATATATATATACATTCATTTATTCATTTATAAACTTTTATACGTGTATTCATTTGGCAGTTGGTTTATTGTCGTAGATATCTCTGAGGAATAATGAAAATATAACGAACATTGTTACGACAACGCAGCAATTCGTTTGGGCAATTTATGATTTATATTATCAATATTGTTATTAATAGCATTAATACCAATAAAATACGCTTATTTGGATTTTAGCTATTCTACAGAAAAAACAGCGTTTTCATAACAAGAATAATATCTCACCAAATTAATATTTAGTTAGAAACGTATGTCACATTTATACTATCATTAATAGAGTGGTTGGTGATAAATATTTTTAAAATAGCGTTTGCGGACTGGTGTTTTTGCCAATAAATTCTCTTTCGAGCATTATGCAATTTTGACGATTATATTATTATGGCATTAATTACGAAATAGAAAATTCTTGCAATCACCATTAGATATGATATACATATATATATATATATATATATATATATATATATATATATATATATATATATATAGAATTAATCCGTTATAGCAGGACATTAATAAATAAATATAGTCAGTTGCTTTCTCATACAGTGTATAATTATAGCAGCAATACATAAACCATTCCTGCATACTAAAATTATTATACATATAACTCCGTTTGAATATAAAATGCAGACATTTTTCATTCTAAACTTTCAATACCATCATATCTTTAAAGCATAAAACCTACTTCCGGATGAATATTCTTTATATTCTAATAATATTTTATGGATTAGTTAAAATATTTAATACCAGCTCCTACTGATGAATATTATACCTTCCATTACAGATGACTTTCCTTTAGCCTTTTGATCCTATTTGCAATACTTTGTTACTAAGAGCGCAGTACCTAACACAATTGTGTATCAGCAAGTCCGAAAATTTCATCTGTAACGTAAGCATTAACCAGGAATTTTAAAGCTCAATAGTCTTTCATTTTATAACGTTTAAAGCTAACGTAAAAAACTATTTGAATGTAACTGATATTAATGAGACATCTGCTTAACAAACTCACACATTATATTTAAAACGACTGATCTGATCAGAATTCAATATGAGCTCAGAATTCGTTAGTCGCTTAAACAACCAGATCAGGCAAACGAAATGTATTTGTAATACCTATGTTATTTTTACCGATTTAGATCGTGTTTTCGTTCTAAGTATCGTAAATTTAAGATCTTCTAACTCTTACCAGTTTGCTGCATTGGAATAAACTTCTACCGTTGTATGGAAAACCAATGACAAGTATCAAGATTTTTATAAAAACTACTTGATTATGGACCCTCTACGACGAATACATTAAAATTAAAAGATACACTTTAGTGCGATGCTTTTTAATTAGAGTTCTGTTTCGTATACATTTGTTAGAATGAGTTTTACTTAAATCAGATCAGCAAACAAAATATAACTCGTATGCAGAATAAATCGCCCTAAGTAATCATATCTATTCTTTCAAATAATCATAGCAGAGTTTGTTTATTTGAATTTTATTTTGTCAGATGGGCGTACACAAGATGTAATGGCCTTTCACGAAAAATTGGTTGAGGAAACGTTTAACTGATAAAGGAACTGATTCAGGATAGTCCAAACATCAAACTGTCCCACATTTCTTTACAAAAGTTATAGTGGGTATAGTGTGTAGTACCGAACCATACCGATGAGTTGCAAGTAAGCTTAAAACACGTGTGTATATGAGATTATATCATTTTTTACATTGACTTTGGTTCATCATTCTGGTTCTATTTGGACTAGTTTGCGACTAGGTAGGCATTACCTGATACCCCGTTTTATATAAACATTAGTTTTCGGTAAAAAGACAATATATAACTAATCAAAAATGTCATAAAATGATAAAGATCGAAATCTGAAACTAACAAATTATTGCTCCTATTCAATTAGGTAAATAATTTGAAATTTCAACGTTAATTATGCTTTCAAAATCGATAGTTAAGCGATCTGTTCCTGGTTGAAGGTCTATAGGTGATACTAATAAAATAGGAAAAGTCGTTATTAGGACTAAATTCGATTTAGATAAATGATTTGTTCTTTAATGTAATTTTTTTGCATTCTAAACGATTAAAACTAAATAATCCTCCCAAAATATTGTTATATAAACATCAAAACATTGTTTTCACTTGAAACTTAATCGTGGTCCGTCGAGTTGATAATTAATCTTACAATATTAAAGTAATTTTTAGTGGGTATGATCCCTACCATCTGTACCATTTACTTTTAATTAGTTGACGAATAAGGATTAATTTTACTATCTTGCTTAACACTTATGTATATCCATATATATATATATATATATACTTTATTATGTCTATTGCCTTCGAATATTACATAGTATATTTCTAATTAGGAAGAAAAAACACATTAAAAACAAATTGGATAATGAACATTTATTTCGAGAATACTAAACCTCACTTTACAATATTTCATTTATATACATTCTGGGTTTTCTTTTAATTATGTGTGTGGCAATATATACTGTGTAATATATATGAATATATATAGTGTAAAAAAGACAATTCATCAAGTAGATCGGTTTCGCTCTTATTGAGAACTCGTCACGTACAGGCCAGAATTTTCCGCGGACAGGGCTCAAACTTGGGCACGTCTTCTATCAAGATCGTAAACTTGATTAAAGTAATTATTATCACCGACCGCACAATCAATTTTCGCTTAATTATTTGAGTGTTCATTTCAATACCACTTCCCCATGTAGTGTGGTGTCTGTTCGGTAATGACAGATTGGAGATGGTTCGCTGGAACTTTGGGTTTAAATGGATGCCATCTGAGCTCCACCTAAATTTGAAAAAAGTCTAACCAAGTTAAAGTATATAACTGAAAATTGGTTGGAGTTTACGGCAAAGTCGCTCAATTGTTAGAGCCCAAGATTCCATGGCAGACGTGCCCAGGTTCGAGTCCTGTCCGCGGCAATTTCTGGCCAGTACGTGATGAATTCCTGATAAGGACGAAACCAGTCTACTGGATGAATTTCCTTTTCTACACTATACAATTCTTAGTTTATACTGACATATGTAGATAATTAATGAGTCAGGTGCTTATATCAAGATCACGACGTTGATTATAGTCATTGTTATCACTGCCGGCGAAATAAATGTTCGTTTAATTTAATTTACCTGCATATTTTTTCCTTTTTATTTATTAGTGCATTGCGAGATAACATAATAATAACAATTTTGTGTAATATTATCATTCCAATTTAGTTGTCGGCATTAATTGCACTTCAATCACCATGTACATTGTTTCAAATAGCGGCCTCTTGAAACGCTAATCCAAATAATTTATGAATAGCTGTCTTTAAGGATATGAAAATATTTCCATTAATAGGCAACATAACGTAACAAGATAATATTAGGAATTTGGATTTACTTATCCATTGCTAATAATCCTCAAACAATTGTGTCAGTAATGCTTAAATACTTATGTGATTATATGTCAGTTTTTCCATCACTTATTGAACAGCAATGATTTTACAATTTTGGCAATTTTTGGAAACCTAATAATCTTAATCACGATAAAAAATTTCGAATCTGAGATTAAGGATTCATTATCAGGCTCACGATAGTTAAGAGTACAACTTTAACACATTGATAAATCAATTAATATAATTTCGTTCAAAGATGCTCTATTTACATTTCTTTTAAACATTTCAAATCAGATTTTTAACGATAATATACTAAGATCTGTATAAGTCAAAAAATAAGAACAAATGGCCAAGTGTACTTCAGCCACTTCTACACATACACACACACACACACACACATATATATATATATATATATATATATATATATATATATATATATATATATATATATAGCTACTTGATAATAAATTTAGACATCAATATACGATATATTTTAATATTCAATTTCAATTAATTATAATGACCATTCTTAACACCCAAAAAGTCAATGATTTATGAATGTTGAAAAAATGCATAATGTTATGATATAAACTGAAAATAAATCCTGCGGTCGATATTCCATTTAGAGGCAATCCACATGAGACCATTTTACGACAGAGCCACTAGTCAGCAATTTAAAATTTTTATACACAAATTGCATTTAGCTTGAACAGCGTGTAACTGACTCTATATTTACGGTACTTTTCAACATCAAATATGTAATCTAGGATTATTCTTTATCCTAAGTCATTAAAGAATATCTTGCTTGTTTTCATTCAAACAAATGTTTAGTATTCAAAATTGATGTTGCATTTAGTCAACTCCAGAATTGCTACTAAAATACATAATTGATTAAACAACTATCGTAGTGAGTTATTTCATGAAAGTAATATTATGGAGATAGTTGATTATGCATGCAACTACGTATACGAATGAATAATTGGCAGGAAAGACAAATGGTTGACTTATACGGCCACAACGAAATATCATTTGTTGACAGCTGGCCTTACAATTTCTTCTGTGAACTAGTCTTGAAATTCAAAATGGTAACCAGCATATATGCAGTTCTAGAAAAAAAGCTTAAACAAAACTGTCATATTTGCCACATTTATTGATTTCCACAAAAGTCGCTAGTTTTGTTATCCTGAAATTATTCACACGTGTTCTTGTCTATTATATATATATATATATATATATATATATATATATATATATATATATATATATATATATATATTTATTTATATATATATATATCTAAACATCAGTCCCATTTTATGTAGCCAGTCAGCACAACCGGAGGTTTTACCATATATTTAGAAATAGAGTTATGTGCTTGAATTCTTTACCGCCTACTGCTAGATGTGCGATTCGTCTTAAAATTATAGACTAAATTCATCTATACTCTACTAGTTCAATTTCAAAAATTATCTTTACGTATTGTTGCCGAAGAGATACTCTCCGCGTGCATCTCGTAGTCTCAAATGAATACGATCTATGAAGAATCGGACTGTTAAGTTTTCGATGCATCTTACATTTAAAACATATGTTTTAGTAGCCACCTTTTTGGCCGAGTACGTTTCAATCGCCATATTTTGGTGTGGCGTAAATACAACAGAAAATCCTCACAGACATGCAGGAACTAGGATGAAGCAAAGTCAGGATAATGATGGAAGCAGCAGTTAAGTCGTAGAAGTGAATAGGAAATAATATTTATTTGAATTCGTTGTATTAAATGAACGCATTTTAAACTATTAAATTCCTACTAATAATTGATTTTAAAAATGTCTTTTTTGAGCAAAATTGACTTCGTCTGATGCTTTGGAAATCTTAGAAAGAATATTGTTTGAACAATTGCCAACCTAACCTCGGATAAATATGCTTGGGCTGGATGATACGAGTATAGTAAGCTCTGAGGTAATTCGCATAAACAACTTAAATATTATTCGGGAACTTAACAACATATGCATTTTTATCGAAGGTCTTCTATATTTCGCGATCTTTTCACGTCAGAATATGAGTAAGCACGAGCGACAGTATTTCAGCCAAAAAGGTATTACAATACTATATAGAAACCTTCGTGCGAAACTTGAATTATACCATTTTAATCAAAATCTAAACAGACATACCTTATTAAAAAAATTGAAAGTGATACATTTCATTATCCGATGTTGAACAGAAAAGCTCTGTTACTCTTTTCCCCACAAAACTCAGGCCTAATTTTTAAGGGTTTGACGCCTCTTTCTGATCAAAATATTCGCGATATTTGCTTGCTTTTAGCAGATTTACTAGCTACTACTGATGATTTTATCAGTATCAAAAATCATGGTTTAACGGATGAGATAGATTTTTATATTATATATATATATATATATATATATATATATATATATATATATATATATATATATATATATATATATATAGATTAGATCCAACGGCATACATAAAAATAAATCCTGCCACAATTACTCAACAAGTCAGCACATCCCAAATTGGTACAGTGTCCGTTTCATAAAGTATTGTTGGAGTTGACTCATCGTAAATTTAAATAAAAAGTTATACCCACTGGTGCTAATCGGAAGCGAAAATTAGTCAAACATATTGAAATTCCATGATTGGCTATCGAAGGTTTCTTAAGTTCACTTGATTTTCAAAATCGCTCTATATCTACGTTTCGGTCTTTATTTTGTAGGACTATCGAGATGGCTCATGGTAAAAAGGCACAGACTTAACACAGCTCTATAGAAAATTTGCATAAAAACTGGAATTACATGAAACGTACAAGTCCTGTGGCCTGGTGTATGAGATTTGAAGTGAATAGTCTCGTGTATTAATCCTTGTTTCAGAAGAACTGGCAACTACTGAAGGACAGCCCATAAAAATAAAACCCTTATTTATTAGATGAAATTCATTTTCAAGTTTATGCTACGATTGGGTTACCAAAGCAACTTATATATATGAAAAGAGACAGGAAGAATTAGTGGAAAATTTATTAGACCGAAGCAAATACACCCGGGCTCAAAACACGACTGGCAAACAATTATATATATATATATATATATATATATATATATATATATATATATATATATATATATATATATATATATATATATATCACAGTTTTATTTGCACGGAAAGAAGATAATTATAGTGCAAAATTGCCGGATATTGAATTGTATTTAAAATTTTGGGTCGCTCATTGGGCATAATTATCTAGATGATTATTGTAATTTCCCGACATTTAAAATAGTAAAAGTTAAATTATTGAGAGAATATTTTCATGAAAACATAAACAATTTAGGTTAAAAACACGCACGAATAAAAGTTGGGGCTACATACTGTATGGACTGAAATTCAAAACATCTTCCACTCTGTTGTGTAAGCACAGTATAAGTGGAAGGACGATACATGTTATTAAGTGCAATTATGTAATAGGTGTTGCGTACCTAGTAACAAATTAGTTCAAATGGGGCCAGAAAGATATACCAAAGTCAACATCAACGAAAGGTATAATCTCCTGTGCACATGGGTCTCATCCATAGAAGCCGGTAATACATCCGATACCAACCAAAGAAAAGTGGGCCAGTTTGGCTGTAAAATTAGTGCGATTGATATTAAGTTTGATTTGCGGTGCGATTTGTTAGATTAAGTGAGGTTTTGATTTAACACATGGTCGCACATTTATTTAAAGTTTAGTAATAGGCTAGCGCATAAAAGATCAGGAGGACAGTTATTAGTCAGTATGAACGAAGATTGCTGTTCCCTGGAAGCATACGTTTCGTCAAATTACATATGAAGGAAGTACGTGAAACAACTGTTCAAATGCGTCAACAGGATAAAAGTTTGTTTATGAAAAAATCATTTTTTTGTAAAGATTAGCCCAATAAATATGTCAGATCTTCGCAATATGAAGCATACACTTAATTCGATGCACTGCGTGGAACCATTAAAATTGGTGGTGGCAGGGATGTTGCGAACACGTCAATCACTCATGTTAATTCAAGTATAAAAGTTGTTCGTTCTGGATTGCAAACGATTAACAAATGGACATTTGTGCATTTGGTATGACGCAATTACTAGAAAGTTAATTCAAATAGGACAAGAACGACACGCTAATGTCAGAATTGACAGAAAGTATACGCTCATGTGCACATGCGCTTTGTGCTTTCTGGCGACTCGCCAGTAGTAGATGGCATTACGTCCACCACCTACTATATATTTGTACAAGCAGAATGAGGTAGTTATATTGCACAATCTCCCATGCGCACGCGAACTAAAGTGGTAATAGTGCAAATTTTCATGAAGTACGTATTTATGCGACTTCAACACTTTATAAATGATGTACCAACATTGCCATGATAAAAGAAATAGATGAAATTTCACCAAATCCTGAATAAAAGCAATTATGAATGCTAGTTACTTAAGAAAAACCTTTTTCTCTGTTCTCCATCAACATGGGTTATCGCATTTTCTTGATAATCATTATGTAATTCAATGAAATATATTATATGTATATATGATTTGTTGACAAAAACTAACATATATCCAATTATGAATCAAATATTACGTACTTAGTGAGACATTGGTAAAAATAAAATCCACATGATTAGCCAAAGTTGCCATCTTGATATAAAAACCTGACACTTTATTTACATACATTTTTCAGTATAAATTAAACAATGTAAAGTGATAAAAAGGCAACTCATCAAGTAGATCGGTTCCGTCCTTATTTGGAACTCATCACGTACTGTCCAGAATTTGCCGCAGACAGAACTCGAACCTGGGCATTTCTGCTTCGGAATCTGGTACTCTAACGACTGAAATTCGATGTGTGCGGCCGCCCGCGCACCAATAATTGTTTATTTATAGAGTAAGCTAAAGCTAGCATGAAAAAGGGTATACTCTCGTATACACATTCGTTTCGTGCTTAAAATTTAGACTGTGGTCAAGTAAATTGTGGCTATAACGTCACCCCGGGACAGGTGAGCCATCCGGTCCATGCCAAAATGAATTTGGCATTTAAAACGAAGGCCATCAAATGTCATTGTATTTTTTTAACATTTTCAACAGATAAAAGCTGACAAAGGAATAGCTCTAAAATTTAACAATAACTGATTGTGCGTGTGGTGGTAACGTTTCTTTAAATCAAGTTTGCGAGCTTGAAGTAAACACCAATCCCACTGAATTAAACCAGTCGTCGAAAAACATGACAAAACTACCGTCAGCCGCAACGCACTGACGCGTTTTGAACTTCCATGGTCATCATGAGAGTAGGACGGCAAACTGACTATCGAGGATCAAACCGCATTGAATATATATGGAAATCAAAGTTAGATATGCGACTCTCACCTCTAGCAGTCTCGCATACAGATAACTTGACTGGAAATGTCGGCTGCACAATTTCTATGCAGTCAAGTTCTATGTATGCGAGACTACTGTAGGTTAGAGCCGCACATATAACTTTGATTTCCATATATATTCAATGTGGTTTGATCCTCGATAGTCAGTTTGCCGTTGTACTCTGATTATCATCATCATCGGAGGCCAAAACACGTCGGTGCGTTGCAACTGACGGTAGTTTTGTTACGTTGTTCAACGATTGGTTAAATACAGTGGGATTGGTGTTTACTTCAAGATCGCAAACTTGATTTAAAGAAAATGAATAGCTCGTCATGAATACATTAAAATTTACTGGTTCTAAATGAGTAAGATTTATGTTTTAAATGTGTTTCAGGTTGCAGAAACAACTAGCACTTGTAGTTAATGGCTTTCGGAAAATGGGCAACTGCTTTGTGTAATCTGAAAGATTAAACAAATTCTATGATATCTGACTAATGTTAATAGTAACAAACATTGGTTTGCATTATTACTATCAATGGAGTTCAACAATTACAAAACTTATCTAGTCGATTCATTTAATCAATAATTGATTGCGCGGACGGTGGTAGCAATTCTTTAAATCTAGTTTGCGAGCTTCAAGTAACCAGCAATCTCATTGTATTTAACCAGTCGTCGATCGACACAACAAAACTACCGCCAGTCGCACGCACTTACGCGTTTCGACCTTCTATAATCATCATCAGAATACGACGGCAAACTGACTAGCGAGGATCAAACCGCATTTCATATATATGGAAATCAAAATTAAATTTGCGTTTCTCATCTCTAGTAATCTTGCATACATTGTACTTCACTGTAAATGTCGGCTGCAGTCACGAACACTAACTGTCTGTAGCTAGTGGATGCATTAACTTTTATTCATTATGCAATCGTTAGCGTATAGAAATATATATATATATATATATATATATATATATATATATAATTCTTTATCTATTTATTTATTTATATCGATACATAAGTGCGAAAATATTCTCTTTCGTTGTGACGCAGCGTTCTAAAAATTCAGGCATACCTGAATTTATTATTACTTCTAGTCAAGGCATTTGAAAAATGTCTGACTTACATTTTGATAAAGATATGCTGAAAATCGGCATTTAGTGAATTTGCACATAAATGTATTACACTACACATTCTAATAAAGCGAAGAAGTAGAGAATTTTTGGATTCTAGTGAAAATCTGCTTTAAGATAAAGCCCTAAGTTATGCGTACGTGTTTTTTGCCTAAAATCATAACCGTAACACACGTCGCAAGAAATGTGATCTTTTTAACGAACGAAACGTTTATATGACAATTCTGTCATTTCAACACATTTCGTGCGAAAAAAAGGAATGATGAGATGGGAACGACGCGATCAGCTGATCGGTTAAGCCTTTACTTTTTCCATTAGCTCGCAACATACTGGTAGTTTACAAGTGCACACCTGCAGCGCATGTTAAGAGGATTAAGGAGTATGAATGGAAAACGTTTTAGTTCGTAGTGCAGCTGTTTTGTATTAGCGCACATCTATTCTCTGTCTGTCTATCGTCATATTCATTGGCTTGGGGGTCTTTTGTTCAGAACCAACTCGTGTTATGTCATACAAATTCATTTAAAGCCTAGGACACAATAATGAAATACATTGCACGTATTTATCCATGTAGCCACAAATTTGAACCATGTGAATTCAACCAAAGTTCAAGTCTACTACGGAAAAACCACTAATGGGATGTTTTTTTAAGAAAGCAAACAATCCATTCTTTAATTATCATAAGAACAAGGAAGTGAACAGCGATAATTGGGAGGCAAATTCCAGATAAATCGTCTACGCATTGGAAACTATGTAATATGCACTTCGTACCTAGTTATAATTTAATTCAAACAAAGCCAAAATCATAGGTCAAAATAAACATGAACAAACAGTGTAATCTAATACGTACATGCGTTTCGTGCTCACTGGTGATTCATCAGTAGTAGGCGGTCTTTCGCCAATACCAAATATATACTTTGTTGGGCAATGGGGAAAGGTTGGATGGCGCAATCTTCAACACGTACGCGTATTGAAACTGTAGTAGAGTAAACTTAGTAGAAAGCTTTTAACAAATGGACTTCAACTTCGACACACTTTATATTATATAAATATGAATCCTACGCAAAATACCAACTCTATGACATTTGGAATGGGCTAAATTTAAACAAAATTTAGAATAAAAACCATTCTGGACATCTCATAAACGAAAAATGAATGAGAAACGTCTTCCAATAGCGACTACAAAATAACAAGTTCGTGTAGAATGAAACTTTGTAAATAACAACTGGGAATGAAAATTTTAATCCCATAGTGTGATGAATATTAGCTTACTGGCTACACAATAGCAAGAGACGCACATATGCTTAATTCCTCTTTACAATTAAACAAGCGATATAGTCTAAAAAGAGAGAACAATCAATTAGAGGTATGCGTATTGTATCAATGTGATTTCGCCTAAAACATATAGAGCATAACCAGTGATCATACACCGATTAAAATCTGATCGCAAATGCACCAATTATATTGTGAATACATTTCACACAGTACCGGCTAATTGCTATATGAAGTAGAATAAGAATCACCTAAAGGCATAATCAACCTTTACGAATAATCTGTTATGGTGTGGATCTATTTGATTGAATGAACTCTTAGTTTTTGAAGCCTGATCACTCAATTCCAATGGGCGCAAAAGCTATTATCTATATTAAACATCCCAAGAACATAGTTTCTTATTTAACGGGGGCCTGAACAAAATCATCTGGTCATTGAAATCACACCATTGATTTTAGAAAGGACTATGAGAAATTTGACGATACGAACTGTTGATAGTGCACCCTCGAAGCCTGTAACATTCATTCGTAATATCGGATACTTATTGCAAAAGAAAAGGCCAAAAATTTGTTTGAAACTACCGTTAAACTTTGTCCAACGTAAATTTTTATGTCGGCCAAATTTGTATTTGCTCTTATGAATCCATCATGAGAGAGACTTCGAGTTCCGCTTTCATATGCATGTCGTTGTATGCGAGATATATGTACGTTAAGATAAATCGATAAATAAATAAAAATATTTTTCGGATTCATGTCCAAAAAAAGATTTAGCGATGATGGTCTAGCTGAAAATTATTAAGCAAACAATATTCAATCCAAAGCGCTTTCTGAAAACCATAGAATGCAAAATTGCGAATCTTGTATATTATACATAAGAAGACATCTTTGAGCTACTAAATGTCGTTTTTGCGTTATGAACAATATATTAAGCTTCCATTCATGTTTAAACCAATATTTATAGAGCGGCTTCCAGTAGCCATGATCGTGTCGTAGTACTCAAATTATTTTATAACACTAGAACGAACACAAAGACCAAACGTTCAAAATAGATCCCAAACCGTTTTCTATTTATATATTACAATTTAACATTTAAATATGTGCCGAGAAAAATGAAATTGGGAACATTGTTTCTTTGTTTAGACTTGGAAATTTCTGTCTGCGAGGCCTGCGTTGTTGAGCATTTTTGTCTTCGGCTCTTGCGGATACTTCTGTGAGAGACAATTTAGTCTCCGTTTATTTTCTTATTGTTTGGAAACTGAGTAAAAAAATTCTTAGATATTTAGCTGGATTCATTATATTTAATATTAATTAGTAATAACGTATAGAATTCCACAAGAAACCACTAGCGTGATCATGCAAGCCAAATTAGTTGCCATATTATTGGCATTCAAATGAAGTAATTGGAGTAAATTTCCATTCAAGAGTGAATTTTGGTGCTCTTTCATATTGTATGATAGGATATTATTATCCAAAAAATTAGAGTGAGTTTGAAATTTATGGTGCATGAAGTGAAGCATTAATGCCAACCACTGTTTTTGAAGTGTACATTTTGGAGAAAAAGATATCTGCATCGTGATAACACAGAAAACTTCATAAATAGTGCATATAGATATCAAATGACTATCAATTACTGAGGAAGCACCCCTATTTATTTTCTAAAATAGTTACCAGACGAAACGGAAGAAAACATTTTAATGACAGTCTTATTAAATTTACAATTTATCTACTTGAATATCGTTCTACCACATTTGGGAAGACAAATAAGCAATGAGAGGAATAAATAGAAAAGCAACTATGCCAACATTTCGATAAACGTGAATAATTAGGAAAATAATTGCTGAAGATGAGGTTTTTCGTAAGTAGATTACGAAATGCGATGTTACTCTCATTAAAGCATATAGAAGTAAACTGCATTCAATTTAAAATAAATTATTATTTGCCTTCTATGATTAAAGAATCACTTAATATTCGTTTGCAAAATCATTTTTACAAATGCGTGCAAACTCTAATAGTCGTTTTAAACATAAACTTGTATGTTTATAGAAAGTAATGTGACTATATATATAAAAGTGAGATACTATTAAACAAAATTGATTGCGCGGGTGGTGGTAACAATTTTTTTTAAATCAAGTTTGTGAGTTTGAAGTTAGCACCAATCCCATTATATTTAACCAGTCGTAGAACAACATAACAAAATTACCGTCAGTCGCACGCATTGGTACAAATGCGCGTTCACTCACTAATAGTCGTTTTAACCTAAACTTGTAGGTTTATAGAAATGAATGTGACTATGTATATAAATGGGATACTATTAAACGAAATTGATTGCGTGTGTGATGGTAACAATTTTTTAAAAAAATCAAGTTTGCGAGCTTCAAGTAAACTCCAATCCCATTGTATTTAACCAGTTGTCGAACAACATAACAAAACTACCGGCAGTCCCACGCACTGACGCGTTTCGACCTTCCGTGATCATCATCAGATTACGACGGTAAACTGACTAGCGAGGATCAAACCGCGTTGCGGTAGTTTTGTCATGTAGTTCGACGACTGGTTAAATACAATCGGATTGGTGTTTACTCCAAGCTCGCAAACGTGAGTTTAAAAAGTGAAATACTGTTTGTTATGGCGAATTAATATATATGAAATTGTGTATTAAGTGATGGTGTAGTTCATCAAGAAATATAAATTTATAAGGCTTTTAACAGCACATATTATTGAACAGGTATAACTTGAGGTACCAATTGCCAATTAGCTTTCACAACTGCAATATACGAAAAAATGAGCAAATAAACTAACCTTCCTACTAACAAGTACACAGACAGTTAGCAGTCCAGCGGTCAGCCATGCTATGACATGTTGGCGTGTTAAACGCTTCAATTCTGCCTCGTTGTTTTTTATGCTTACATTTAAACCGTTGTTGTTTTTGGATGTGTTGATTCCATTGAAAATATTGTGCATAGCAACATAGCCGCACTTCCCATTCGCGCCGTTCCGTCGCATTGATGATGCAGTTGCTGGACCGGAAAGTGAAGACGCCACAGTAGGTGCAATATTAGGGGGACAACCAACTGGACTGTTTAATCCTGCCGATAATCCGCCCGAACATGTTGTACCAATACTACTTGAACCCATTAACCACCATGTTAACCACGATAATTTACTGCTATGTTGACTTTTAGCTTTATTTCTTTCAAATCTACCTGCTTCGCCTTGAGCTGAATTTTGGAAAATGCCTTTACTTTTGACATTTGTGCTGTTGGGTGGTGGAGGATATAATCCCTTTGGCCAATGACACTTAGCCTCCTTTATTTCATGATACAGGAGAGGATTTCTCAAAGAGGTAGCCTGATAGGAATATGCGTAATGATCCGAAAAGCCACCCCCTGAGAAACAGGATAGACCACAAAAAAGCAGTGCCTCTGAACAAGCACCAAACTTTGCACAACAACTGAGATGATGGCGTGAGTGGTTCATAGGCGTAGTATCAAATTCAACTCTTTTTTCAGAATTGCAGCATATCTGCGATGAAGCAGCCTCACTGCTTGAAAGCGCCAGTTCGTAACTGGACAAGTTGTTTGCCATAATTAGCTTCAAAAGGCCCAGACTAACTCGCCATAGTCGTGTGGCCCATGTTGTAGACAACAGTGCCCACCAAATCCAAGTGGCTGTCCCAAAAAAGTACTGCATTAGGAATGTCAAAGCACAACTCGAATTGTCTAGCCCTTCTTGAAGACGAATTCGACGCTCTGATGCGGGTTCAAATCCACAAGCTACAGCATCGCGACCTAACAAGATACTTAAAGCAATACCAAATGCCTGTACCAATTGACAGCCGGCAATTTGTAGTAGTGGCCGTTCTACGGGTCGAAAGAGTTCAGACTGCAGTATGTAACTTAAAATGCTGAACATGGCTGCTAGTGCACAAATACTTGTCCAAACGATTAGCCAGCGAATGGCCCAAAATTGGTTCTCAGCAGTAAATAGGAAGCGTGCTTCACATTGGGGAGCACAACGTCCAGTTCTGTTAATGTAAATGTATAAAGCTGGTTGTTTTAGATGAGCACAATGCTGCAAACTCAATAGAAGTACACCGACGGCCTTGCGAAAATGCGCCAATTGACTCGGAGTGAAATCTTTTAGACTCGATTCAGTTAGCACAACATTTCGTGACTTACCCGTTGAGCCATCTCTGGCGGTTTCTGGTAAACTGCCCACATCCGATGAACTTAGCGAACCAGTTTCAGAAAGTCGATCGGATTTTTTGTTTTCTACTTCTGTGATCTTGTTTGTTCGTACATTGGAATAGAGAATTGCATCTAGTGCATTAGTTTCACGCAATACATCTATCAAGCGTTGTCTAACTAGAGGATTTTTTAGACCTGGGGCTGTCAATATACCAATTTGATCGAGAATGCGCTGAACCATCCGCTTATCAGAATTCAAAATCGACAGGCCATCAGCACTCTGTCCTCTGACGGTAATTTCTTCTCTCAATCCTGTTCCGGCTATTCCTACACCTTCACTCTTCTTCGGAATGCCGAGTGATGCGGACGAGCTAAACTCGTCGGTATTAAGCTGATAAGTCTTTTTGGCTAAATTTGCAGCAGCTGTCAAATCTGATGCCAAAGGTGTATCTTCGGGCTCCATTGGACCATCCATGCACATAGCACCGCCCACACTGTTACGTTCTGGAAATCGAGAGCAATTGAGATTTTCTGGCCATGGGAATTCAAATGCACCCATCACTGGCATGCATCTATCGCGGACGTGTTCACAGAGCGGTCGACAAGGTCCAATCAGATGCTTCGTGTTTTGATCACACATCGGTGTATATACTGAGCACAAGAAGAAATTCAAACGGGATGAGCATTTCAGAGTTATCAAAGGTTTGAATGTCTGCAGTTGGTGACGTGCTTCACGTTGTGTCTCGTGTCCGACAAGGTTAGGCATCCCCGTGTAATGATAGAAGTTGTTCTTGCATTCATCAATTTGTATAGGCATCACATTTTCACATCGATACATCTCTACTGGTCCATGGTTTTCATCATTTGTCACTGCTGAGCTTATTACAGTACCACCTGATAACTCGGCCCTAATCCTGACGGGCGCTGCAAATAGTAGCAATACAGTAATTATTACTAAGCCTTTATTCAGCATGAATCTGATTAGTGAATGTGAAATGTTGTCAGTCATTAATGCCATGCTGATTTTTATAAGATTATCAAGTATGACCGAAGAGAAACTCGCTACAACTAAAACTGACAATCAAATATCAAATCCCGTTGCACATTTGAATAATAGAATTTACTGGAAATATTAAATAGCTTTTTAAATAGAGTGAGCAAAATTGGACCGACAATGGTCAGGCGACACGTGGTATAAAATATATTGCGGCAATAAATTTCATGGCATTATACGTTTGCTAAAATAAATTAAGAAACTCTGCACAAGCATATTCCAAAGGTTATTAGGTTAACAATGAATATTATTGGCCAAAAGTCATCAACCAATGAAATAAAACCTGAATGACTAGTGGCCAGAAGAAATGTTGGTTTTTGTAAATAGAATTTTGCACAAATCATAAAATTAGTTTAATTTTTAACAGATTGAAAGAAATTAATAACAATATACATAATTATAAAATTATTATATTTTTAATATCATTAAAATCTATAGCAAAATTATATTGAAAAGGTGTTCTATTTCGTCTATTTCACTGAGCTGCTGTTCGGGCATCGATTGTTAAAACTTTAGTATTTAATACAGACCAGCTCAGATACAAATAAAAAAAATTATTTTACATGCGCGCGTCGTTTTTAAAATCTTTTCTTTCTAACGAGTGCGATTATAAGAGTAATCTTAAATATTACAATCCATGTACACCACATTTCGACTATTATTCTACTATTATTCAAGGTCGAATACAGTTCATGAACCGCTAAGACGTAACGCAATGTACATGATAAATAGAAGAATTTTTTTGTACCAGCTACAGAATTCTAAATAATTAATCTACATAAATGGTATTTAGCAATATACAAAGTGTATATTGACAATATATAATGCTTCAATAACTGTATTATTAATATGCTAAAATGGGTGATCAGTTTTTATAGAAAAATTAGCATGATAAAAATGTGGAATAATTGTGGTTAGCAAGAATAACAAAAAGCGAATATGGCGAATAGTTCCTGAACGACACGTTTCGTAACCTTGCCTTTATCTAGTTCATTTTGAGTATTGTGTCAATACTAAAATAACGAAATTTGGTGAAATTGAGGACACTTATGAATGTCCTATAAAGGGAATAGCGAGTTACAAATGAATACAAATTAAAATATTACATGATATTTCTATCAACCTCAAATTCATGTTACGCTCTCTGCATAATATGTTGTACATTTGTATTTGATTAAATTGAAAACAAAGTTATGGAGGATAATATTAAGAAATCTTCAAATTATTATCTAAGCTGCTGTTCACTTGCAGGTATCTATGCTTAGAATGCAACAGCATTAAATAAAAACGCTATTGATATTTAAACTGGAAAGCAATTAGTTGGTTATTTTGAAAGTTTATTAAATTAAACGTGATATATTGCTGGTGATAATAATAATAATAATAATAATAATAATAATAATAATAATAATAATAATAATAATAATAACAATATCATCATTTTTAAACGGAAAATTTTTGCGCGAGTGGTGATAACAATTAATTAAATCAAGGTTGCGATCTTCATAAAAACACCAGTTCCACAATACACAAAAATTTGCCTGTACATAATGGGACTGCTACTCATATCAGAATCGTTACCTTGATTTAAGTAATGATCATCATTGTAAAATACAATACCAAATAATAACAATCGGACATTGTTTCTGGACTACAAGAAATGTACGCATATGATTGATCGTACTTTTAATTTACACACACACATAATTTAAATAAAATCTTGTATTTCCTTTATATATATATATATATATATATATATATATATATATATATATATACTCTCTCTCGATAACGAAAAGAAGTTTACTATAAATAATATTATTATTTTTAATTATAAGCATTACAGTAATGATAATAATACTCATGGTGACAACAACAACACACAACAACAACAATAATAATAATAATAATAATAATAATAATAATAATAATAGTAGTAGTAGTAGTAGTAGTAGTAGTAATTGTGATAATAATAGTATTAGTATTATTAATTGTAATAATAATAATAATAATAATAATAATAATAATAATAATAATAATAATAATAATAATAATAATAATAATAATAATAATAATAATAATAATAATAATAATAACTAATAATAATAATAATAATAATAATAATAATAATAATAATAATAATAATAATAATAATAATAATAATAATAATAATAATAATGAGAATTATTATTATTATTATATATATCATTTCTGTATAAATATAGCCACGCAGAAAATTCAGAATTTTTTCAATATCACTAAAATTCATCAACGAGTGCAATAATGGTTGATATTATGCTCAGCATTGATTTCATTTTTATGCATGAAAATACTAAGTGATTGTGTCATGAAGAGTGCGGTAACGCAAAGAGTGCATATACAACGTTTTTCTCGATAGGAGATTAATAATAGGTAAAACTTTGAGTATACTAGTTATGGATTTAGAAAGAAAATTTTTAAATACTGAAACTATGTGGGATAAAATAGTTCCTTGAAGGAGGAGATAACATTTCTACTGAAGTCGTTCCATACTGGAGGCTCCAGACCACGACTTTAACATTTTAAGCGTACATCATGTCTCTCTTACTTTGATTTACATATATGCCACCTCCTGATTCTAACATAAAAAATGGAAAAACTAGTTAAATTAGTCTTTTTATATTCTTAAGAATTATGATGAGTTGTCACTCACCCCTAGGTTGATGGTACAATTCAGGTTTCCTTGTTTCTTAATTTGTTCACGGTGCATATGGTCATCCTGATTCCATGTCAAGAGTTTCAGTGCGTAGCAAAAATCCATACCATGAGTAAATCAAGAATATTATCCGTAGATTTATGTAAAGTTATTCATAAACGGTTTAGTCCAGTAAACAGACAGGATCTTATAAAAATTCACTCAGTATATATTCTTTTTGTTTATGCGTGCCTTTTTTGTTTCGTCGTACCGGATAAGGAATTTCGTATGGTCAACAAATTTTTTTTTTACATATTTATATCAGTGAGTAATATGTGCACTGACAGATAGCTTGTAAAAGGTAATACAAATGTAACATTTAATTTTTAAACACTTTCCCAACTCAAGAAGGGGGCAGAATGTTGTTCGTCGTTTACACACTTCAAGAGCTTCCAAAATAGAACATGCAATAAATGAAGAATATAAATTTTACCATATTAAAAAGAGGTGCAAAATATAGATAGTAGATAACAAATAATATAGATGTATTGTTTACATTGCAGATTGATAAAGCTAGCGTAGGATAGAAAAAATGACAATAAATATATCTCTTACCGCTAAATTGATAGGAAAATAGAGACATGTTTAAATGACAAACAAGGAAAACGAAAGGTTAGATAAACAATTAAATATGGGTTAATATAAATCGATATAAGTTAATAGAAATTTCGATAGGTGCATAGATAGATAGATTTATAATGAATATAAAGATTTCAAGTTGAACAAATATATTAATGTTTATATATATATATATATATACTCATATATATATATATAGACAGATATATATATATATATATATATAAAAAGCTCGATAGTTATCTGGATACACAGTCAGATTCCAGGCCCAAGCCCAGATGGATGGACGGATAAATGGGGAGATATGAAAGATAGGTTTACTATCTCTGTGGCAGCTTCTATAGTTATATATATATAACTTATATATATATATATATATCGAAAGATAGATAGGTATACATATATAAATATACAGAGATTGGAAGTTTTACTAAATATATGCAATTTTATAAATATACATATACATAAATATATGGGCGGACAGATGGATTTTGAACGAGAATTGGAATGAATGGATCGAATGACAGGTAAAAAGTTAAAGCCGTTGAATTTGCATTACACCATTTAAAATTTCTTTGGGACAAATTATCAATTGGTAATATTTTGTTGAAATTTTACTTATATAAATATTTTCTATTATTCGTAATCTTAGTCTGTCATATCAGTTTCTTCTAAATTTGCAACATTCTCTTAAATGGAGTCATGAATATGTGACAGCGTAATACGCCGAATAAATAGGAATTGGAGAATTTATTCGCCAAACAATTGGTATGGAAATATCCTTCAAAAAATGTAACTGCCTTTAAGGCTTAATTTTGTTGCGTCAAGCTATCAACAATAGAAGAACCAGTTACTCTTGCAGAAAATAATCATTTATTTATTTTATTAAACATGTTTCAGGTAGTTCAATCGAATCGACATAAGAAACTGACATTGATTTTCTGGTAGCTGAAAATTTAAATTTCTAACCATTTCACAATCTATCAAAACTATTATTGGCTACATATTTTCAAGTGTTTTAAATAAAAGAACATTAATAACAATTATTATAATCAAAGTTGCGGTCTTGATATAAGCACCTGGCCCATTAATTACTTACATATGTCAGTATAAACTAAGAATTGTTTACTGTAGAAAAGGCAATTCCTCCAATAGACCGGTTTCGTCCTTATTCGGAATTCATCATTTACCAGCCAGAATTTGCCACCGACAGGGCTCGAACCTGGGCACGTCTGCTTCGGAATCTGGTGCTCTAACCACTGAGTCACCTTGCCGCACTCTACAATGTACACAATTTTTAGTTATATACCAACTAATTGAACTTGGCTAGTATATAACTGAAAATTGTGTCTAATGTAGTGAATGGCTCAGTGAATAGAGCAACAGATTCCGAAGCAGATATGCTCAGGTTCGAGCCCTGTCCGCGGCAATTTCTGGCTATTACATGATGAGTTCTTAAAAAATCACGAAACCAGTCTACTGGATGAATTGCCTTTTCAACACTATACAATTCTTAGTTTATACTGACATATGTAATTAATTAATGGGTTAGGTGCTTATATTAAGGCCGCAACCTTGATTATAATAAGTGTTTTAACTGTTTATTTTCATCGGCAGACCATGAAGGATTTGATCAATGAATGTGAGCCAAATAGATTTGATTGCCACAATTCAGCTTTTCGAAACATAATCGTTTCAATCATTTAAATCAATGTTGCGATCTCGATATAAAAACCCATTTAATTATGTACATATACTCGTCAGTATAAACTAAGCATTGAAGAAAAGGCAATTCAACCAAGAGACGGGTTTCGTCTCTATTTGTTATATGATCAAGTTGTCTAAATCAATCATGCTTTGAGTTGTTAATGTTTAGATGTCGTATTGTTTTCATAGACTTAATAAACTCTTTGCCAAATATATAATATGACGCAAATAAAATGAAAAGAAATACTAAGTAAGATAAAATATACTGCCTCAAATATTTTCGAACTTGTTCAAATTTAATCATCACTGGTTGCGCGGGCGGTGATAACAATTATTTAAATTAAGGTTATCATCATGATAAAAACAACAATTCCATTATATACATGCATATGCAATTATAAACTAATTAGTGTTTAATGTAGAATAGGCAAATTGTCTAGTAAGTATGTATTAGGTGTTGCGAACCTAGTAACAAATTAGTTCAGTTGTGACCACAAGAGTTAACCAAAGACAGCATGAACGGAAAGTATAATCTCATGCACATTCGTTTCGTCCTTACTTGCGACTCATCAGTAGGAGCCCGTATTACGCCCTATATCCACTATAAATTTTGGTGAGGAATGAGGGATAATAGGACGGTACAATCTCCTAGACGAATGTGTAAACCTACAATAGTGAAGCTAACATCATATAAAGTCTTCCAAAACGCGAATTCAACGATAAATCACACTATATAACATATATGCCGAGTCTGTAAAGGATACTAACACTATGGCTATTGTGTCAGTAACCGATACCAACATTATTGTACCGAAAAGGTACATGGTACTAACATGATGGATATCAATGTATGCTATAGTTCACCGAAATTGAGAATTACAACTATTTTTGAGCACCCGTTACTCCAGCAAATCCATACACTCTGGTTATGATCGATATCAGTTATCACATTTCGCGGTAAGCATGACATCATTCAATTCAATATATAACAGTTAAATACTGTTTGTGGCGGAGAACTAATATATATGCAATTATGTATTAGGTGTTGCAAACCTAGTAACAAATTAGTTCAGTTGTGACAAGAAGGATTAACCAAAAACAGCTTGAACGGTAAGTATAATCTCATGCACATTCGTTTTGTGCTTACTTGCGACTCATTAGTAGGAGCCGGTATTACGCCCTTTAACCACAATATATTTTGGTGAGGAATGTGAGATAATAGGAAGGTACAGTCTCCTATACGAATGTGCAAACGTATAATGGTGAAGCTAACATCATATAAAGTCTCGACAATACGACTTCAAAGCTTACTCACTCTTTATAATATATATACCGAGTCTGTAATGGATACTAACACTATGGCTATATTGTCAGTAACCGATACCAAAATTATAGTACCGAATTTGTCTAGTAGACCGGTTTCCTTCAAATCGGAAACTCTTCATCTATTGCCAAGAGTTTCCATGGGTGTGCCCTGATTCGAGCCCTATCGGCCTTAAATTTTGAACAGTGCGTAGAGAGTTATCCATAAAGACGAAACCGGTCTACTAGATGAATTGACTTTTCTACCAAATACCAAGCTTTTTTATATTGAAAAATATATGTACAAAATTGTACAGGTGCTCATATTAAGATCGCAACCTTAATTTAAATAATTGTTATCACCATCCGCGCAAACTATGTACATTTAATTACATAATCTTTTCAAGTTGATCCATTTTTATCATTTTGCAGCCGTGTTCTGTTGATGATTAATGTTGTTCAAAGTTAGCTAGCTTCTGAATGTTAGGGTAGTTTTTTAATTTTGTGCAAACGGATAAAAATACTGTCATATAGCTTGAATCTTAAAATCTATTTACGTCAATTAATTCAGAAACGAGATAGGATTTCTATTCAATTCCGAATAATTTCTTATGCAATTAAATTGTTAAGTTGGCAACCAATATGTCTGAATAAAAACGAAATTTGTCGTTTAATAAAAACGTAAATAAATCTGTAGTACATTCAATTAAAAATTGGTAAAATGAAAATTTACATCACAACTTTTTAAACAATTTAACCTAATTGGAATTAAACGTATATATAATTAAACACAATATATTTTTAGTGAAATTTTAGATGTAGCCACAAATTGTTTTCACGTCCTTTAATGTAGAGAATTTGTACATATTTTAATTTTACTATATTGAGCATATTCACTGAAACTATTGTCCAATTAGCCAATGAAAACAATGTTTACAAAAGTGCTATAACAATTATTTATACATTATCAACATTGTAAAAATTGTTACCTGTAATTTAATTAAAAATGCAATTACAGAAAGCAAAAATATAATTTTTATGTTCGGCAAATAACAATTTTTTCCAAAGATTAAATTTTTATCAAAATTAGCGTGACGAATTTATACGCACTCGTTGAATTTAGTGAATATTCCATGAAGAACAAAGATTTTAAATGTATAGAATATTTTACTGATGGTAAAAATAACATAGATAAAAATGTCTGAATCAGAAATGTCAGAATACTAGGAAATTTTGATATCTATAAGCAGACCGCAGATTAAACTTGTGCTACTATAAATAATTGAGTAGCAAACCTTTATAAATTACAATTTAATTAGAAGCAACTCGAAATGCATTATAGTGGTTTGAATACAGCTATTCAGACTGACAAATCATCCTAAAATGATATAATTATAGAGTCCATTAAATGAGCAGAATTCCTCTTAGACAAAAATAAGGTTAAACTTAAATTGGGTAGCCAAACTTGTGTTAGAGCACGAATAGGAAAAATATAAACCAATTACACAGTAAAAAGTCTCAGAAAAGAGTTAATAACAAATAATGTGACATTTTTTTAAATCAAGTATGCGAGCTTAAACTAAACACCAATCCCATTGTATTTAACCAGTCGTCAAACAACATAACAAAACTACCACCAGTCGCCAGTGCGTTGCGATTGGCGGTAGTTTTGTTATGTTGTTCGACGACTGGTTAAATACAATGGGATTGATGTTTACTTCAAGCTTGAAAACTTGATTTAATCCATTGTTACCACCACCCAATCAATCAATTATTGTTTAAAAAATTTGACATGTTTGAAGGTAAACAAAGGAGGAGCGAGGGTTCTGACATGCGTGAAAAGCTAGACATTATAGAGTTATACGCTAAGGAGAAGTTAATCTATTGATTAATAATATGATTTCCAAGGATAAATTGGATCAAACACACGGTAACATTCCCATACAAAGAGATATAGTTTCGCTCAGAGTGGTTGGATTAATGAAAGTGCATAAACCAAATAATCCCATGAGACAAATTGTTAGTACCAAATAATTGATGATTAGTTTAATAGCCAGCAGCTTATGCATGAATAATATTTAATTTAATTAATTGTGTTATCTTGCGATAAATACGAACCAAGCACAAAAATAGTAAAACATGCGCTAGGTAAATATACCTGTTGGTTTCGATCTTCCGTGGCCGTCTATAGAGCATGACATAATATCGTTTAATAAGGATTGAACAAGGATGGCTATATTATATATTAAAAATTACAAATGTGGCTCTCAAACTCTTAGTCTCATCTAAAATATACTTAACTGGCATGCCAGATGCGTGCTTTCTATGCGGTCATGATTGTAAAATTTCTGTAACCATACAACAATCACGTTGATTATTCAAATTAAATACTCACTGATTGTACAGGTGAGAATATTAATAATTTATTTGATTCAATACGCGCAATCTTTGATTTTCTAATTAAATGTTCAGCATTATTACATTTTGGTGTGACTAACACGACCTGAAATTCAGTTATTTTTACACAGACGCTAGTTGCCTGGGCGGTGATAACAAATATTTTAAATACTGATTTTGATCATGGTAACAATTCTTTAAATCAAACCTGCAAGCTTCAAGTAAAAACCTATCCCCTTGTATTTAACCAGTCGTCCAAAATCATAGAAACCACTCCAGGTGAAAGATCCCACTGATGTGTGCACTCTGATAATGTTAAATAAATAATAGTAATTCAAATCAGATCAAAGTTATCACCATATAGATTACAAAACCCTGTCAAAATTTAATCTCTATAAAGTTGCCGCTACGAAGTTCTTTCTATGTTATGATACTCTAATACACCAGTATATGAATAGAAAAGCAATATAAGTGAATTTACCTGGTAAGTTACAGTATCTAGATCGTTTATCATATGTAATATGCAAAAGGCATACTAATTCATGTGATTTTATTTAAACGATAATGATAGAGATTAAAATAATTTGTATGAAATAACAAATATTTTGTTGAAAAATGTATGTCAATTACATAGTTAGCCTAAGTATAAAGACCAATAGCACCATGTTAGTTATATTTATATTACAGTATATATCCAGGATTGAATTTTAAGCATCTTGTAGACATCGAAAAAGCTCAAAAGAAGATAGAAATGCAGATGCAATTATACCGTTTACGTCATTGCTGTTTTCCAGTACATCTGCGAACAGAGTTTTACTTAGTAAAGTTGTCTCAGTGTCTACTAAATCATCCTCAACACAGCCAGTCCAGAATTTCACAAAATTTTCAATTATATATATATATACATATATATATATATATATATATATATATATATATATATATATATATATAATCAGCTCCTGCCATAACACTTTAATTTCATCTCGCTTAAACAGGCGGCATTGAGTTTGTCTTGTAATGCCAGATCGAGACTAGCTAATTGGACCTTTTGGTCGAATGTATTATCCATTTAAACTAACCTTGAATAAATTCGAACTACTAGACAGAATTTGGTATATAACTAAAGAATTGCATGAAACGCACGACATCGATGACATCGGGATGGGGCGAAAGACACCACACTATATGCACCGAAAAAAATTTATAAATTATTTGATGTGTGCTCAATAAAGACGATACCCATTTTAGCAGTCACTGAATTTAAACTGTTTTTAAATAATTCATTTTTCATACCGTGGTTCGCTTTATATTGCAGACGATTTTTTTAATTAAGACACAAATGCTTGTAGGATTTATCACTGGCTTTAATAATTCTACCTGCTACTACGGAGTGCCTAGCAATAATGAAACGTGCCTCATAGATTTTTTGCATTTTTTAAAAATACATCTTTATATATGCGCAACTTTATATTTATGCCTTAGTATAACATAATCAGAACCACTTATATGCAACAATTTTATTATAAAATGTTTTCTGACAGTTGAATGTTTGATTTCATCATTCTGTATCTTAATTATTACGTTTTATGTATTATTATTTCGATATGGTGGCGCATACTAATAAGTTGAACTATCATTCTGTTATTTTATCTAATATCTTTGCTACGCTGAACTCATCACTTGTAACACATGCAAAACATATGTTGAGTTTCATTTGAACATCAAAATTTTAGTTTCAATGGTTATGCAATTCCTCACATATCCCTCATACCCATTTTGGAAAGTTCACTTTACTTAACTGTTTTAAACCTAACGGGTAAACTATATTTGTTCTCACAATAATCATATTTCTGCTGGAGTTCTACAAATTTAGTAATCTCTTTAGCAGAAACTTGCTTATGATCAGCCCTAGGATAATATTTTAGTCGTCAAAAGAATTTTAGAAAAAATTATTCATAAACTGCACAGAAATTATGCGCCGAAATTTCCTGTCAAGTACGATGTTTGTGAAACTATTAGAGTTGAGAGCGGAACATATTATTTATCCTGCCTTATATATGCATTGGGGTTTAAGCCTCGCTAGTCTGTTTGCCGTCGTGTTATGACGATCAAAATGGATGGTCGAAATTCATCAGGAAGTGTGATTGACGCTAGTTTTGCTATGTTGTGCGACTGTTTAAATACACTGGGACGGGTGCGTATAACAAACTCACAATCTTGATTCAAATTAATATGATGCCTATTTCTAATAGTTGTATATATATATATATATATATATATATATATATATATATATATATATATATATATCCTCTCTCAATTCCCATCCACTGAAATATTACTTTCCTAAACCTGACAGTTGTTCCGAATAGTAATTTTAAATATATGTTTGTTGATTTTTATTTTCAGATGTAAAAATGAAAATGATAACGCTTTTATATGAATCTATCTGGAACTTGGCGGGTCCTCATAGAATTCTCAAAAATGTTTTTTGTTAATCTAGTAGAAGTCTATTTAGCTCATTGGCTTTGACACCTTTCAGACAAATCATCTGTTTCGCAATATATTGCGTGAAAACATTTAATACTTGCAAGTATGTATTAGGTTTTGCGAACCTAGTAACAAATTAGTTCAGTTGTGACCAGAAAGGATAAACCAAAGGCAGCATGAACGGAAAGTATAATCTCATGCACATTCGTTTCGTGCTTACTGGCGACTCATCAGTAGGAGCCGGTATTACGCCCTTTAACCACTATATATTTGGTAGAAGAATGTGGTTAAAGGGCGTAATACCGACTCCTACTGATGAGTCGCCAGTAAGCACGAAACGAATGTGCATGAGACTATACTTTCCGTTCATGCTGCCTTTGGTTTATCCTTCTGGTCACAACTGAACTAATTTGTTACTAGGTTCGCAAAAACTATACATACTTGCATATATATTAGCTCTTCGCAACAAACAGTATTTAACTGTAATATATTTAAAACTTGAACCTACTCACAATCATCCGTTTGTACTATTGAGAATCATTTGTCTTTGTAACTGTGGTAACGAAATGTACAAAAGTAATAATGAAGTTGATATATTTACATGATTCTATTTAATTTCAACACGCGTGTTCGCGCATAAAGCTATGAACAAAATAGCATAGTTGTGATACGGATCAATACTGAAGATTTTCGCAATAATGAAAAATACGATCTGTTTGACGGATGGTTTTGCTATTTTTTACTCAAGTTATAACGACATAATGCGTTTAATTTCTACCAGAATATTCATAAATTTCGACACACTGACGCACACCCACACCCGCACACACACATATACACACATATATATATATATATATATATACACACACATATATATATATATATATATATATATATATATATATATATATATTATTACATCGAAATAAGCTTTAGTCTTATTGCTGTCCTGTTGATACCAATAATTAGAATTATCCTCGTGTCATTCTTATTCTCGCAATGATATGCAATGTAATTGCAAAATTTCTGTATATACACAAATAATACTTTGGCATAATAGCATGTAAATTTATTAATTATGAAACCCTATGAAGCGAACCATTCAATTGCTTAGCCTGCATTAACCATGTTAAAACCAATCGTCGTCCATATACCAGATATTTTATTCACCTAAATTAATTAGGAAAAGCTATGAACCGCAGCTCAGAGTCCAAAATTGGGAAAACAAAACTTTTTCGCCTTTTCAATAAGTAATGCGCCTGTATCCGTAGCCATAACAGTCGGATAACTTCAGATTTTTCTACAGTCCAGGAGAACGTGTTCGAGGTGAAACGTTGCATTCGTGTAGCCGGCATAATCTTGTACGGTCGAACTCCAGTTTGACGGTAGATCTGAACTGTCCAATTGTATACATCATTCTTGTTTAGAGATTGATCTCTTGAAGACTTTAACTGAGTAAACAAAGTATTTATCCAATTAAGCGTTGTTGACTTATTGCAGATTATAAGAGATGGCCGAGACATTACATGAGACATCCTGTAACCAACTGCAAGAAGATGTTCCTTTCTCTTACTGTCAATTTCACTGCTAATTTGAGTGTCTTTGTTATGGTTAATCTTTCGCGAGAAGGAGGCATGACGAGACAGAAGTGCCATTAATACAACAGGATTTACGAATACCTTTTCATCAACATACATATAATAGTTTGCATTGTCACAATATTCATGAATGTAGGACATAGCGCAATGTAAACCGCTTTGCCCAAGATCTAGCGATCCATATTGAGGCTGATGGCACACTACAATATCCCTGTTTATACGCTCTTCATCATCAAACGGAGTATGGGCATCACTTTCTGGTACAAAAGATCTGTTAGGCACATCTTCATTGATTATAAAGAGATGACGCATTTTGATTTCTGTTTTGTACTCATACTCACGTGTGTAGGACAACCAGCTAGCTCTCAATTCGTTCCGAAGTTTTTGGCTGTTTTCTGTCAGAGTAGAACTTATAAGTGCAAGGAACGTCGGGGGGTTCAAATTTGATGCTGGATCCGGTAGTAATGGCGGCGAGGACAATCTCGATAAGTAGGCGAAGTAAAATGAATTGCATAGTCGAATATTAGACTTCGTAATGTCTATTTTTAATTTGCTATAATTATTATAGGAATTCTCTCTAGAATGTAAACTTTCGTGGTTAAATCGCATATGGTTAGTTTTTGAAATTGAATTTTTGCTTGGAAGATCAGTTTCCGATTTGGACGTCATTTCTCTTTTAACAGGAGAATGCCATTTCTCCGAAACCGACAGATTGAAGACGTAATTTTGCAAAAAGTCATTAACTCGAAGATAATTGTAGGTTTGTATTCTTGAATTAAATCTACCGATAATTAACCCTATTGCTATCAAAATAATGACCAAAAACACATACTTACGAATCATCCTAGTCATATTAAAATTTGCAAAACCACTCACATATTGCAGATATATATCATTTTGTAAGATTCAAGGCAATATTAGACGATAAAACAACTATGTTTATGACTATGCAATTATTGGGGATGCGTTTTGAGTTGCTCTACTTTCTATTAGTCACCTGCCATACCCAATTCTTAGCGATCATTATCTGCTATTGTCAAGAGAAAATGACTCTTCATTTATTTTATCTTCAAGTTGAATATTTGTATAAAAGTTACGGTGTATTGATATAAAGGAAAATTAGTTGCTGTTGCTATGATTCGAGATTTATTTAAATTAGTTGAGTCAAGCTGACAGCAGTCTGGTCAAATGACTTTGTGTACTATTAAATTTGCTATTAAAGACGTGGCAGGAATTAAAGCTTAGGCAACGTTTATCGAAATTAAAAAGAATGAAGTTTGTTCTTTTACATGTAATTTGATTAACAATATACAGAGTTCGTCTAATTGATTGCTCCCGGATGGATAACGGTAGGCTTTTAGTCATGAATTAAATTCTTAGACTCCATCGAATTTTCCCAGTTTTACCATTAATGTGTTTTTCTCTTGTAGCGCGAATTGATGATGTACAATATCTCCTTAATAATTGGGCAATGCCTCATAGAGATGTTTGTACACAACCCTCTTTCATCATCATGTGTAGCAAGTTTAATACTAAAATACATTCATTTGGTAGGAAAGGCTTCAATTCTTAAGTAAATTTTATCACAAATTGAAAAAATATATAGTACTTTTTATCTTTCCTTCTTATTTACATTTTAAGAGGTGAGAAATTATAAGCGTCAGGAAGTTATATCATGAATGTCGTGCTAAGCAAGGCTGTACAGTTGATAATGATAATTCATATGGCAATGAGAGGGAAACAAAGGTTCGATATCTAAAAATATATGTAGCAATTGTTCTTCTGTTTTAATCAATGTAAATCCATTCGGATTTTTCGTGACAAACGAATTTTAAAAATGCGTACGGAGCGGTTTCCCGTCGGTAGTTCTGCTTTCAAACTTCGAAAAATAACACACAGCTCATTAGTATGTATGCTAAATTTACCATAATAACATTTCTGTGAATTGATGAAATTATTATTTTAATTATTCAAAACGTTATTTAGGATGAAATTCCTTCAAAATTTCACATTTTGTTCTATTAATCCTAATGCATCTGCACAGTTATTTCAAGCGGGAACTTTTAAGGCACAACACACCTGATACGTAAAACACAGATATCCTTTGTCACATCAAAATTTATATGTAAATACTGTAATGATGTAAATTATTGACCATTTCTGTTAAGTATTTTTGAAATTTGCAACTTTATTTTATCCGTTAAACGATGCACATTTTGGTTTCTTCTAATGTTCCTCACATAGCTTAGTTAAAAACCAATGAGTTTAAAAATCTTCACAGAATATTCCAAATGTTTTTCCTGGAAAGAGCAGTCCGTGCTTTTATGGTAAAAATGAAAGGACTAATTCAAAATTAAATCAGCGTGAAATTTTGCCATTTTTGTTGACAAGATAAAATAGCAACTATTTTAAAATATGTGATCTAGTAATTTTTACTCAAGTTAAAAATCGATGCGTGTATGAAACAGGCCCCGAATTCATCATGATCAACAACTATATCATCATTAAAAACAAATCACCTGCACTAAAATAACTTCATTAATAATCAAAAATTGTGACTATAAAAGTGCAAACAAATCCAATTAGCCAATTGTAAGCAGATACGCATAACTGAACAGAGGTATCTTTAAATAAGATAAGTATTTTGCAAGACTCAAAATCTATCAAAAAAGAGTAGAGACTTTCAGAAATTTATTAAAAGTATCGACACATTGACATAAATTATTTTTAAATCAACAAATAGATATATGAGCACTCATTGATCGCGCTGATGGTGACAAACCCATTTTCGCCAAATTTACGATCTTGCGATCTACACCATTCTTATATATAAAAAAGCCACATAGCATAGCAAAACTACATTCAACTAAAAATATTGAATTTTGACAGTCATTGCCAGAGTACGATATCAAACGGCATATCAAGGATATATATATATATATATATATATATATATATATATATATATATATATATATATATATATATATATATATATATATACAAATATTGTACATTTCGCGCAATAGATAGTCTCAGACTCCGAAACAGATGTGCCCCAGTTCGAGTCCAGTCCGCGGCAAGTTCTAGAACCATTTTTACTAGATGAATTGTCATTGCTACCCGATGCAGTGTTTGGTGTATATTGACAAAATACATGCAAATATATATATATATATATATATATATATATGTATGTATATAATGTTCTGAAATTCAAAAGATGTGCAACTAATGGTAGAGTTTCTTAGTTGCACAAATGGTTAGAGAATTTGATACGTTTTGATTTAAAGACTACAAACATTATTTACATAAATATAAAAACAATTGTATATACGACACTATATAATTGAATAAGATGTGTGGGACGCTTGGATTGTTAAATAGCCTATAATTATATGTATTAAAGCAGTTTAATAGTCAAAATAGTAAAATTTATTTTGGCACTGCAACTTTAACGATAACTAATTATATATAATATATATACCAAACCTGAAAATTGTATCAATACTTTGATATTGGACATTATTTAAATACCGATCTTCCTGTACACTCACTTCTCTAGCAAGGCCTTATACTCTGGCGTCAATCGATATCAATTGTCAAATTCCGTGGTAATCCAGACATCACTTAATCAAAATATACAATTTATATATTCTTTATAACTGAAGATTAGCATATATGTATTTATGTGTTAGGTAGTGCCTACCCAGTAAAATGGCAGTTCAAATAAGCTTATAAATGTTTTAAAAAATTTAACATGAAAATTAGGTGTGATCATATGTACACGTGCATTTCGTAACTTATCGATGATCTGTGAGTAGATGTTGGCAATGAGCCCTAAACCTTCCATGCGTCATGTAAAGTGTTATGGAACAGTTTGAAAGTGCCGCCTCGAATGATACATTGATTGCCAAAACCTGTGCTAATTAATACCCATTGGTTCAAAGTATAAGGTTTTTCTTGAGTAATAGATGTTCAGAAAGTTTGTATTTCTCAATTTCAGTGAAATTTATCTTTTCTATATAATCATGGTTTTCGTACCATTTACGGAGTTATTACGTAAACTATCTTTTGAGTTGGCTTAGAAGTCGTGTTAAGGAAGACTTCATATGAAATTTACTCGAAAAATGCTTTAATATACAAACGTATAGAAAACTGCAATGTACAACTGCCCAAAATTTTTCTGACAAAATATTTTATTGGATCAAGGCGTACCGCCAAATTCTGCTCAGTTAACATTTAGCAAAAAGCGCATGTGTACATGAGATGTAAGTTTATCATGAGTGAGAATAATTGGGCAAAAGAATTGTATTCAGATGAGATCTCCCTTTACACAACCACCCATATATATATATATATATATATATATATATATATATATATATATTTGGTGCGATGGTTATGTCAATAGACAGACAGATGGAAAGGAAGATAGACAAAATGATAATAGATGGATTGATCTATTGTTTCATAAATTTATAGGTCGATCCCATATAAAAATTGAGATTGATATTCTCGAGATTGTTGTATTTATACTCCTTTATTTTGATATTATTTTAGAAAATAGATGAAAAATATAATTCGTTTTTAGCCAGTAATGCTATGCTTTCCTTCTTGCCTAGCATATGCATTTAACGATTTTCTGGTTGCAGATTCAACTTTTATTGAAAATAGTGGTGTTCTCAATTCTAATTCCTAATTGTAGAGCTTTTTAAGCAGAATTTTGCATCCACTTGGCAAGTATGTTCATTATATTTTGCAATCTGTTAATTTAATTATGCACTTCATCGTGAATAATCCAGCTAATCTACTTTAATTTAGTAAAAGCAAATTTAAATCAAGACTGTGCCGAAGAAATTTTATCAGTCTAGAAAAATAAACGTTCTAGATTTAGGAGAACTAACATATATGCATTGAAGTATGACAAAAAAACTGAATAAATATTTGTAATATTTATTGATAGATTAATTATTTTTTAACAAATTTTCAGAGAATTTAAATCATTAAACATGTTTTGATTGTGCGGATAATGACAGAATCTAATTTAATCAAGGTTGCGAGCTTGGTAGTAGCACCAATTCCGCTATATAAACGTGCTAATATATTTCAAGCCTGGTATAATGTAGTAAATGTAATTCATCCAGAAGATCGATTTCGTCCTTATTAGGGACTATCTAGTACTGTCAAGAATTTTGCCGCGGATAGGGTTTGTACCTGAGTACGTTTGCTATGGTATATTGTACTCCATCCACTGTCCTGCCCTGCCACAAACCACATATAATCTTTAGCTTTATGCTACAATTGTTTCTTTGATTAGCGTTTCCCTCAGGCGGAGCCTGTGTGGCATCTCTATAGTCATAAATTTTCAAATAATCACACTCAATTTTACATTACAGAACAGTCACCATGCTAAATGTGGTTCATTATTTAAATCCAAGTTACGAGTTAGAGACAATCATATATATTCATATATGCATATATATGCATATATATGCATATATATATATATATATATATATATATATATATATATATAAAAATTAACGCGTTTTATAAGGTAGCAAAGGCGAATTGATTTAATTATAAGAAACTGGTCTACTTGATGAGTTTTGTATGCTACATTATATTAAACTTGGTTTTTACAGGAAAAAATTATATAACGGGTTTGTTTTTCATCCCGCTAATTTGTTTTAAATAATTGTTATCACTACACGCACAATCAAAGTTTGTCTAATTATATAAATTTTCAATTCAATAAAACCGCCTTGTGTAGCGTGCTGTCGGATATATATATATATATATATATATATATATATACATATATATATATATATATATATATATATATATATATATATATATATAATTTTAGAACTTTGGCGTGACTGGTTGGAAATTTTGTCTAAACTGATGCCACATATAATCCTCCTGAAGAAAAGGCAAAAAACACAAATCAGTATAAAACTTAAAATTATGTGTGATGTGTGGCAGTGTGGTTCTTTAATTATAGTAAAAAATTTCAAACCAATCATACCCAGGTTCGAGCACAGTCTGCCGGAAATTTATGGAGAGTATTGTGTAGAGATCCCAATAAATATAAAATCGGTCTACTGGATGAATTCTATTTGCTACCTTATGAAATGCTTATTTAATTCTGATATATATATATATATATATATATATATATATATATATATATATATATATATATATTAGTGTTTATCCTAGGCTAATAACCATGATTAAAGTGATCTAAATCCCTTACTCAAACTTTAGACAAACTATAATTATTGTTTAATATGTTTTAAGTTCCAATCTTCAACATTTCATGTGCGCGTACGGTTGATTTTATATAAGTATTTCTGTCTGCGAGCTGTAGTTACGTCTTAAATACTAGCCTGAAATAAGCAGCTGGAATAATATTGAAACAATACAATAAAACAATTAATAATTGTGGTAGCAATCCGTTAAATCAAGTTTGCGAGCTTGAAGCAACCACCAATCCCAATGCATTTAACCAGTGGTCGAACAACATAATACAACAACTTGAACATACCGAAACCTGATTTTTTTAAATTGTTACCACCACCTGTGCAATCATAAATTGTATAATTGTATTACCTACATATACGGCGAAAGCCGCAAAAAGTTAAAATTCGTGACTGCATATAAATTGTGCAACCGACATTCCAGTCAATTCAAATGTTTGCGAGACTACTAGAGGTAAGAGTTGCATATCTAATTTTCTTTTCCAAATAGATGCATTGCGGTATTAGCCTGGCGTTTCGTGCTTCCATGATCATCATCAGACTACGACCGCAAGCTAATTACCTAGGACTGGACATCAATTCACATTTAAGATATAGAAAATCAAGTATACATCTCTAATCCGTAGCAATCCCACATGCATTGTATTTGAATAGTGCTGTAGGATGCACTATTCTTTTTCAGTCATAAGCGTAATACTTTTGCAGCATTCACGACACGCACACTAGCCAAACCATTAGACAATTATTGAGTTCGCGTTTGATGATAGCACCTGTATAAATCAAATTTGCGAGCTTAAGATCAAATATATTCATATTCCATTTAACTCTTCCTAAAACATTGCAAAACTACCGTCAGTTATATTTACAGATTCATTTTGACATTACATGATCATTGTCAGAGCTAGACAGCGCTCTAATTAATAAGAACGAAAACGAAATGCATATATATGATATCGACAGGCATATATGCCGCTCCGCTTACAGCATTCAAATCTTTGCCTAACTTCTAATTGTTGAATCATTATTCATATCAGTTTTAAATGCATTGCGATTTGATCCTCATTATTTGAATTTTAATTGTGTTCTGATTGTGACCCTGGAAGTTTAAAACGCATCACTATTTATTACTGAGGATAGATTTTCTAAGTTGGGTGACTGGTTAGATATAGTTTGATTCGTGTTTATCTCAGGCTTGCAAACTTGATTTAAAGAATTGTTATCACCAGTCGCGCAATCAACGATAATTTAATTCTATCTTTCATACGTGTGGTCAATGCTACGAAATTGTACATTCGTGACATCAGAGAAATTGTGCATACAACCTTTCTATTCTGTGCAATTGATGTGAGACTACTTTGGGTGGAAGTTGCATATCGAAATTTTCTATATAATGTATATGCATTTTTGATAGATTCGTGCTAGTCAATTTGTTATATAGCTCTAATGATAATCAGAATTGGTCAAAACCTGTCTTTACATGTAACCGGTAGTAATTTTGCTTTCTTTAGCGACTGGTTACATACACTACGATAGGTACTCACCTCAAGCACGCAATCTTGATTTACATAGGTGTTACCACAATAAATTATTATTTATTTAAATATCCTTTCAACGTGTGGTAAAATCTGCAAAAATTTTATGTTCGTAAATGCGCAAGAATTGTGCAGCCGAGATTTGAAATCCAGTACAAATTGTGGAGTGCTTTATGATGATGGCTGGACATCTGATTATTGAAACGTTTCATATAAGAATTACAGTTTGATCATCTTTAGTCAAGTTTATGTCGAACTCTCATGAGAATTATCGCATGTCGGGTCGCGTTGTACAATTGACAGGCGGCAGTTTTACAATTTTTTTGTGATTATTAGAAGCAATTGGATTTGTATTTAAACCAAAATTGAAAATTGGATCACAAAAAACCATCCACGCAACAAATGCGTGTTTTGTATGTTTGGTCTATAATTGAATTAAACGCTTCATGTAACAAAATATTTTGTAAATATTTCGTTATTGTGATGCTCAATTTATTGAAAGCTACCAGTAAACACGAAGTGAAACCGTTATTTATAAAAGATTAAACATACAAATAAATTGTAAAAATACTTGTTTTGGTGGTGCAATATATTTTGAAAAAGTAAAACTAAAATTACTCAGTAAAATTGGCTTAGTTTAGTCATCTCTTATTTTGATTCAACGACCTGATACTAAATGAAATTTATTCCTAATAGCCAATTTTAATAAGAAACAATTTTAATTTAAAAAAATTCTCGCTAGAATGTCAAAATGGTAGGAAATGAAGTCCCATAAACATTCTCACTAACAAACCTACATTTTTTAATTTTGCCGATTCATGTGCAATTTCCACACCAGTTAATTAGTTAATTCTATGATTTTTCCGTCGTATCACACGGAATTTCAAGTAAAAAATACGGAATAAAAAGGAAATAATTTACATTAAAATCCGATTCTTCGCAATCAACGGCGACTAAGCATAACCTTTTAGCCTGTTTTATAAAGCTGCCAGGTATGCTTTACTCGAAAAATGTTTCTTTGACTGTGACAAATTTTGACACTGGGTACAAATTTCGACGAGGTTTGCTTTTAACTATCATCGGCACTTTCAATTTTTCGCTTTCAATTCTAATCACAGAATGAATTAAACTCAAATTAAGCTTAAATTAATATATCAGTTTCATTTAATGGAATGTAAATCATTTGAAACAATCGAGAGCCTCATATTGCACAGAAGTTTGATCACTCTTTGTTACATTAATGACGAAAATTAAACGAAAATTGGTTGCGCGGGCGGTGATAACAATTATTATAACCAAGGTTGCGGTCTTGCAATAAGCACCTGACCTATTAATTACTTTCATATTCCACTATATACGATGAATTGACTTTTCTACACTATCCAATTCGTAGTTTATACTGGTATATGTAAGTAATTAATGGGTCAGGTGCTTATATCAAGATCGCAACCTTGATTATAATAATAATGACAAAAATGTTCAGATCGCGTTGTGCTTTCATTAGCAAAATGTAATGCCCAGTCAGCATTGGCCACGCTGCAGATAACCATGGATTCAGACATAGATAATAGATTCAAGCATACATACGTATAAACACAAACGCATTCATATATAAATCTCTACATACATACTTTACTACGTACTTCTTACAGACTCTTAAGCCTACTTGTATCTACAATGACATACGAAAAATACACAAAAGTAATTATCTAATAACACACAGATATATTTTATATATGCATGCATGCATCCATCCATAAATAAATACAGCAGACAAACATACACACATACAATACACACATACAAACCCACAGACAGATATACAATACTGTCAGACATGCATACAAACGTACACATACATGCATACATACATACTTACATCCTGCATTCATACTTAAATAAATACATGCGTGCATACATATACATACAGACATAAAAACATATATATATATATATATATATATATATATATATACACATATAATTAGATGTGGCTAAATAATGCACGCGTGAAATAAGTTTAGGCTTATAATGAGTATTGGAATAGATATGCACGTAGATTTTTACAATTTATTAACTTATAGTGGTTTGATAAGAAAATTTGAATGGTCTCATAGTACGCGATTTTGGTTGCCTTTGGTAAAAAGTCACCTGCTGGGGTCAAGGAGATGTCATTTTTATATTGCTATCTAAATGAATTATTGTCGAATAGGAGGAGTTACACGTCAGCTATAGCCAATTGGGAATGACGAAAACGACAAATGGTTCATCTGTCTCATTTATTTAATGACATAACTCCTCTTCCTTACGAAGAGAAATTCATAGAAATAAGAACGTCGAGACGTTTATGTAATAATTCACTGTCTAAATAATTTATGACCTCGTCTTGTCATATTTAGCCATTTCTTTCGTTTTTATCACTGCAGCTTCATTTAATAATTTTATTTTAATATTAATTTTTAATGCTCATATCGACCTACCCCCGTCAAAAATCTCCCCCTTTTGTTTAGAGTTATATCAAATTATTTCGTTTATTTTTTAAGTTTCCTTTTTAATTTCTTTTATTTTACATTTCTTGCCTTCCTCCAATACAAAAATGCCTTGCAAATTCGCATTCACATTCTTTTACGATTTACGAACAATATGGTTGCACAAATTTTAAATAAAGTCTTGCGAATAAATTTAGTTTTTCCAAGATAAGACCTGAATAATATCAATATATGAGTAAGTGTTTTGATATGTAGATAAAAAAAACAAGATACAAGATGTCATTTATCACATTTGGCATGTATATTCACTTCATATAATTTATAGACACATACAAGGTTTACTCTCATCAGGAAAGAAAATTAATATATCCATTAACATCTAAATTCTCAAAAATTATGGATTCTTTATTAATATCGTTAATATGAATTATAATTAAATCACCATAATTAAATGTTATTCCGTAATTGGTATGCAACATGGTTTATGCAACTTATGCCACCTGACTTTCGATATCTGCAAAAAGCCATCTCATCAATATTAGACAATATGCCGCAGTCTTGTCTTCTTTTCTGTCCTGATTCACGTTCTTACTTGAATTCCTCATATTCATTATCCAACATCATCCTCATTGTTTTCATCATTAGCATTCATCGAATCGACAATATCATCGATTCGATTAAGATGGACAATTTTTTCTTCAATGCAAGCATGAACTTCGGTGAATATTTCATCAAAACACACATACATAATCGGTTTCACCATAGACATCCTCAATTTTATCATTTTTATTGTCATTGCATGATAAGCATCATTATTTTCAGACATCAAATTAAAATTTAAATTTACAGAGCCACATCAAAATTTGTATTTTCAGCAATTTTATTGCCTTTGAAATAATTATTAGAAAATAGTTATCCATCATTATTATTTCCAATATTTTTATATCATACAAATTTTTATAATCACCTTCATTATCATTTCAATAATCAGCAGTATACTCATTATTTCTACAATCAAATTATAACAATTTACGTTGGCATAAATTAAATTCTCCCTAACTTTGTAGTCGTGATACGTAAGAGAGTCAACATTAAGTTTATTTATAATATTAAGAGATCTCACAAAGGTTTTTAAAAATTTTAAGTCAAATAACGGGCTACTAAAAAAGCCGAGTTAAATAGTTGATCACAATCAGGAAAAAAATTCTCGAAATAATAGAGCATTTCTTAGCCAAAAACTAGAACGTGATTAATGAAATCAAAAAGAAATAGAAAACTGCTCATTAGTCATAAATGATCTCACATGGGTCTAACTGTTTGAAAGATTTCCATATCTCTTGCTAATTAGTAATCGATTAGAGCTTCCATTTGGCATAACTATTGAAAACTATTTTAGTATAATGCAATTTATTTAAAGATTATTGTAAATTTGTTCCTTTTTTCCTTTATTTTTACTAAGATTACTTATTAGATATTTTTCAAAAAAATAGATCATAAAATATATCAATATATGCATTCATAAACATTTCTGGGTAAATATATATATAATTACATTTTTAAGGTGGAATTAAATTGCAGACAAGAGCAAAAGAATCCATGATATAATAATAAATAACAATTTAGCATTTTAATTTTTCCATCCTGTCCACAATCCATTCAGTCCATGCAACATAAATAAAGACGAATGGTATGGTTCAAATTTATGTATTATATATATATAAGTAATTGATTGTTTAATGGTATCACCTAAATTGTGCAGTCGAAATTTCCCGTTAAGTACAATGTATTCAAGACTATTAGAAGTGAAAGTCGCATATCTAATTTTGCTTTCTATATTTATGCATTTCGGTTTGATCCTCGCTAGTCAGTTTGCAATCGTACTTTGATGATGATGATGATGGTACGTCGGAACGCGTCAGAACATGTGACTGATGGTAGTTTTTCTATGTTGTTCGACAAATGGCTAAATACAGCGACATTGGTGTTTACTCCAAGTTCGCAAGATCAATTTAAAGAATGATTTACACTTGCATCATTTTCCTTCTTGAATGCAAAGGAAAAAATCATTTTGGGCGAGGATTGATTAGGATCGTAGGACAGAGTTCGAACCCAGTTAAGAAATTTGTTAATAATCTGCCAATAGTTTAACAAAAAATATATCATTACGTGCTGAATTTGTGCTGGTGCATAATCGTTAATTGCTTTAAAAATGATATAATGCCAAATAACCATTATTCATTGCAAAACAAAGTTTTAATTTTAGTGTGCTGTCATACAGCATGAATTAAAACTGAACGTCGCTGAGAATTTCTTTTAAGAGACGCAGTGTGAAAGTTGATTGCTACAGATTTAAATTGATCTTACCTGGCAGACAAGATCACTGTCTATAGGAGAAGTTCGATAAGACCAATGGAGCCAGTGTATACTCCACGTTGTAGTTCTTAATATTCGTGAGTGAATATTTAATGTGCGCAACGGATGAAGTTTCGGTATACATGATAATTGCCTAAAATATAATTTTAAACTGGTGAATACTTATTGCTGCTACACAAAGCGTTAGCTCTACATTATAGTTCATATGAAATTAAGTTAGTCTGGGCTCAGGTGTATACACAATACAACCTGAAAATCACATGTTATAAAAAAACAGGCGAAGTGTACTCGATCCTTGTCGTAGACATGGCATAATACCGACTAACTATTAATAGACACCACATAATTATTAGCTAATAGCAATTGGTTACATCACGTGAGACAAGGTAGTACAAAAAATAAATTATATGGTTACATGTGAGCTGATCATGTCACACGACGTAGAGCGCAATTGGTGCACAAAAGGTTAAAATGTTACCTAGAATAATGAAAAATTAATAGAAAAAAAATTATCCTTAAAACGTTGTTCAGGGTAGGATCTGACCTGGTTGCACTTGTTGGCATGATGGGCCTGAAATGCATTTAGAAGCTTGGAGGTTTCAACTTGTCTATGCATACTGCAGCAGGTGTCGCACTTTGCATGAAATGAAATATTTTAGATGTCTGTATAAAATCGGATAAATATAGCGATACATAGGTTGCTGTGGTGCTACAGCTGGGTTGTTACGACCAAATTCTTTATTGCTGCTATGGAGTCGCGAGTGAACAAGGACTGGACCAGAAGCATGTTTCGACAGCTTGGTTTTTATGTTACTGGTATGAAGTCGAAGGCGGGAAGCTCCGATTTTTGGGTGATTCCATGCGAGTAGTAAACGGGGGAGTTGACTCGGCAGGCATAAGTCCATGCCATATAAGCCTTGTGATACAGACGATCTAATGGATTCATGTATACGAGAACGCGTTGCAAGATGTACTAAAGGTAATGCATCGATCCAAATACAATTAATGTATGCCAAAGCTGCTTTATGTTCACTATACATTCTATTTACTATATCATTCGACTGTATGTGGTAGGCGGTGGTCTGGCTAAAAGTGCACCTCATGAACCACATGTTAGTTCTGAAACGATTGGATGAGAAGCATGTAATTCTATCCGTATGAACCTCACTAGGAATATTATAATGTAGGCCATCCAAGCAGAGATAAAACTATTAGTGATTTCATCTGCAGAAAACGTTCCGAGAGATAAAAACGCAGGCCGCTGGATGAATTTATCGATCATAGTTGGACGATAGCTGCAACCTTGAACCTGATTCAGCTGAACTATATGGATGTGAACGATGGCTAGGCGTGAATGTGTTGGAAATTGTGCCAATATATAAGAAGTGTGCGGATAATTTTAATCATTTTTCCTATAGCCCACTCAGGTACCCATTGCTTAGCCTTCTGCTTAAGTTTATGACCTCAGAAACGATCTTTAATTATTCTGACAGTCGCCTTACTGAGTCAAAAGCCTTCCTCTGGAGGCTGGTGGGCACAATTGGCTTATGGGTCTGTGTATCCGTGAAGTAGACGGATGAACCCTCGCAGAATCTCTATATAAACTTGGTAGGATGGCGAACCACGGATTTTTGAACGTGAATGTCGCCGCGTTGTTCTGTTCGTATGAGGGATGGTATCAATGTGGGCTCGCTGAGATTCATATGGTTGACAGAAAATAGCGAAAGCGAATGTGGTTGTAATGAGACACATGGGATTGGCAGTGAATCTGCAATAATGTTTCTTCGACTTTAATGTAGAAAGTTTCGAATTTCCATTCGCTAAGAATTTATAGATTTCTTTCTATTCTGGCAGCATACTTTTTGAGTTTTGAAGTATGAATTCCAGATACACTAACTGAAGGTGCATGTTTTGATAAAAAAAATCTGCTACTGCCTGTGATGCTAATGATGTGACGCATCGCGTCATGGATAGTGAAGATTTCTCGGCCGAAATTGTGGTATATAATTTTTACTGGTTGTAGAATTCGCGAATAAAAAAAATTGGTTTCCGAACTCCGTCGTTCTCTTGTTACAAGTTTACCCATTTTGCGAATTCAGAAGCATCTGTTATCAGTAGAAAGTTTGTTCGAAATCGAGATGTGCGTAAATGGTGGCATTTGCAAACGAGTTGATGTTATAACCGCGGAATTCCTCGTCACCAGACGACCACGAAATGGTACAGTTCCAGCTTAGTCCTTTTCGATTCATCAGGTGCTTACATAACGGATATAGTTATTTTGATAGGCCAGGAATGAACTTACGATAGCAGTTGAGAAATCCAAATATTTTTATAAGTGGTTCAAAGTATTTGTGGATGCAATGTTCTTGATCGTATTGGCCTTAGACTGTAAGGGCTGTATACCTTGAGGTTTAATACGATGTCCTCGGAAATCAACGAATTAGGTCGCAAAGTAGCAACCAGGGCTACATCATAACGGTTCACTCCGCTGAAATTCATATGATGTTTGTTATGCCCAAGAAGGCTTTTAATATAGACAATAAAATTAAACAAAAATTGATTTCGCGGGTAGTGTTATCAATTATTTAAATCAAGTTTGCGAGCTAGAAATAAACACCAATCCCATTGTATTTAACCAGTCGTCGAACAACATAACAAAGCTACCGCCAGTAGCACGCACTGACGCATTTCGTCCTTCCATGATCATCATCAGAGTACGACGGCAAACTGACTAGCGAGGATCAAACCGCATTCCGTTTATATAGAAAGCAAATTAGATATGCGGCTCTCACCTCTAGTAGTCTTGAATAAACTGAACTTGACTGGAAATGTCGTCTGCACATTTTCTATGCAGTCACGAACATTAACTGTTTGCAGCCTTCGCCACACACACGTATATAGACAATACAATTAAAGACAGTTGTTCTTCAGCGATTTCAGACCTTAGAGATATCTTGTCGGGTGTGCGTGTGTTTGTATCATCATGAGAATGAAAGCTGTATAATAAATGCTGATGCCAAAAAGACGGCATAATTCTTTAGTCGTCGCCGGTGTTGAAAATTTTTTGATGTCCTCAAATTTGCCTTCTCAAATATTTATAACGCATTACAGTTAAATACTGTTTGTTGCGAAGAACTAATATATATGCGAGTATGTATTAGGTTTTGCGAACCTAGTAACAAATTAGTTCAGTTGTGACCAGAAGGATAAACCAAAGGCAGCATGAACGGAAAGTATAATCTCATGCACATTCGTTTCGTGCTTACTGGCGACTCATCAGTAGGAGCCGGTATTACGCCCTTTAACCACTATATATTTGGTAGAAGAATGTGGAATAATAGGACGGTACAATCTCCTAGACGAATGTGTAAACCTGTAAAAGTGAAGCTAACATAATCTAAAGTCAACGACAATACGACTTCAATGCTAACTCACACTATATAATATATATACCGAGTCTGGTCACAACTGAACTAATTTGTTACTAGGTTCGCAAAACCTAATACATACTTGCATATATATTAGTTCTTCGCAACAAACAGTATTTAACTGTAACATATTGAATTGAATGATGTCATGCTTACCGCGAAATGTGATAACTGATATCGATGAAGGCCAGAGTGTATGGTTTAACTTGAGTAACAGGTGTTCGTAAATTGTTGTAATTCTCAATTTGGGTGAACTTTAGTATAAATTTATATCCATAAGGTTGGTATCATGTACCGACTCGGAAACCATAGTGTTAGTATCCGGTACTCAACGATTTCAAAAAGGTATCAGTTACTAACACAACAGCCATAGTGTTAGTATCCTTTACAGACTCGGTATATATATTATATAGTGTGAGTTAGCATTGAAGTCGCATTGTCGTTGACCTTAGATTATGTTAGCTTCACTATTACAGGTTTACACATTCGTCTAGGAGATTGTACCGTCCTATTATTCCACATTCTTCTACCAAATATATAGTGGTTAAAGGGCGTAATACCGGCTCCTACTGATGAGTCGCCAGTAAGCACGAAACGAATGTACATGAGATTATACTTTCCGTTCACAAATGAACTAATTTGTTACTAGTTTCGCAAAACCTAATACATACTTGCATTTATAACGCATGTCTGATCAAATACCATAAGAACTTTATATTTATATGTGTCCATACGCATTTTTCATGTTTAAAACAAGACCAAATTGAGCAGTACGAGCGAGAGTCACTTTAATGCCGATAAATTTATTTCTGAAACACTGAGGCTATAATTATGTCTTTAACGTAACAATGGGTTTCTTAGAAGTTTGTTTGATACATCGTTCAAGAATCTATGAAATGTCTGTGATGCGTTGCACAGAATAAATAGCATATGCATGGAATAACATAGCAGAAAAAGAAAAATGGCAGCTATTTTCGCGATTTTTCCTTCATCTAGTAAAATTTGATGATATTCTGATATAATGTCAGACACTGTAATTCATTTATTCTGAGCAAATTCGTCAACCATATCCTTTGCATTCTTTATCAATTATCGATCAGGAATCGTAATTCTGTTAAAGGCCCGAAAATCAACAAATAATTTCTAATCAATAACGTGTTTCTTGGCATGCATGAGTATCGGTGATTCTCACTGACTAGAAATAGGATGAAAAATACCGTCTTCCAGCATCTGATCAAAAATGGCATTGGCAGCCTGTAACTCTTAATATAATCAAGGTTGCGATTTCATATAAACACCTGACACATTAAGTACATATATTTGTCATAATTAGCTAAGAATCGTATAGTGTAGAAAAAGCAATTCATTCAGTAGACCGGTTTCTTTATTATTGGAAACTAAGCACGTAATGGCAAGAATTTGCCAAGGACAGGGCTCGAACACAGGGCACGTCTCATTCGGAATCTTGTTATCTAAACGATGAGCCAAACTACTGCACAATACACACAATTTTCTGTTATATACTAACTAACGTACCTCGGTTAGTCTTTTTTTCTTTTAGCTGAAGCCCATACAGCATCAATTTAGAACAAAATTTCCAACTAACCAAATGAGCTCCACCTAAAAAAGACTAACCAAGGTACGTTAGTTAGTATATAAAAGAAAATTGTGTGTAGTGTGCGGCAGGGTGGCTCAGTCGTTAAAGCACCAGATTCCGAAGTAGACTTTCCTAGGTTCGAGCATTTTCCGCGTCAAATTCTGGTCAGTACGTGCTGAGTTCCCAATAAGGACGAAACCGGTCCACTTGATGAATTACCTTTTTACTCTAAACAATTCTTAGCTTATACTAACAAATGTATGTGCTTAATGATACAGTTATTCATATCAAGATCGCTACCTTGATTATAGTAATTGTTATCAGCGCCCGCGCAACCAATGTTCGTTTAAATATATAAATGTTCATTTCATCCTGTATCTGTTTCTGGTCTAAATGTTAAGCTCTATCAAGGACTATATTTGTTATATAGTATGGCGCAGTTTGTCTAGCTTTAGTGATGGATTACGCCTTTTTAATATTGATAATCTTTGGCGTAATATTGATGATTTCCCAGTCTCGTGGATGAACGGATTTGAACGAGCATGTTTTCTGGATTAAAATACCTAGACGATCGTCAGTACCAATAAAGGTATGTTTAATTGTATTAATAAATGGTGTTGTGAAGGTACCTTTGGCTGTATCAATTATCAGTCCACACAGCGCCAGAAAATTAAGCCTAATATACATTATGGCACTTCCACTAAGGGAATAAACTACGTAGGCCTAATTAGACGTTGAGATATGTCAGGCTGGGTTTTTATTGACTGACCATTATCAGTCTTTAGCTTTATATTTGGTAAATTGGGAGTTGCCAAGGTCATTTATGTACGAGAACTAACCACAAGCGCAACCTGCGAGAGTGGATCTACATCAACCAATAAGAACGTGTCGACCATACTTCCTCTGTGTGAGTCTTCCTGTGAGTCAGATCTTCGTTCTTGCGTAAGCTGCAAGCACGTCACCGTGAAAATTCACATACGGTACTATCTTGACATTTAACATGAAATAATTTATTCTGTGTCTATAATTAATACACCAAGTATAAGGAAAGGATAGTGGAGAATTCCTATCTGAATATGAGCAACTAATCGGTTTTCTTAATAATTGATTATTCACGTTGTGTCGCTGAGAATGTGGTTAGGGACCAGGACGCTGCGCACGGTGTGATGATGGCAGAGGACCGTACGGTCGTTGAGATGACTGACGGGGACAATGCGAACAATGTTATCGCAGGCTCGAACGCTTCATGCTATTGTTATGAATTAGCTTTGTAAGGTGAGAAATTATGCTTGTTACCTAACTCTGAAAATTCTTAAACTCTGCCTAGAATATGCCGTAAACACTTACTGAAAAAATCGGATAAACCTGAAATATCAACTCTTAAGAGTTGATAAATCTCGAAAGAAAAACTCTCACAAAAATTCTACGTATTTAATGTTCATACGAAGGTTTACTACACAAATTTATTGACCAGTTCAGTGAGAAACAGAAAAATTTGAACTCTTAAGAACTGAAATAATTTTAAATATTATAAATGCCATCACCATTCAATTGCATTTAATTTAGATTTAATCCTAAGAAAACTCCAATTTTAAAGGGTTATATAAGAATATAATTTAATTAGAGCTTTAGACACCGCTTAAATATTTTGATACGACAGAAATTAATTGATTATTAGAGAAATACAAGTTGGGCAGAACTTAAAACTTTAACTTTAAAAGAATGCTTACCTGCAATATTATAATCTTTTCTAAAACAAGCACTATTCTTTACTTACATATGTCAGTATAAACTAAGAATTATATAGTGTATATAAGGCAATCCATCCCGTAGACCGGTTTCGTCTTTATTGGGAACGCATCATGTACTGGGCAGAAATTGCCGCGTACAGGTCTCGAACCTGGGCAGGTCTGCTTCGAGCCCTGCCCGCGGCAATTTATGGCCATTACATGATGCGTTCCAAATAAGGACGAAACCGGTCTACTGGATGAATTGCCTATTCTACACCATACAATTCTTGGTTTATACTGACATATGTAAATAACTAATGGGTCAGGGGCTTATATCAAGACAGCAACCTGGATTATAATAATTGTTATCACTGCCCTCGCAACCAATGTTCGATTAATAAGTACTATTCTCTTGAAGCACAGCACCATTCGAGAAAATCGAAACTTTATTAAAACACGTGAGATGATGATAAAGAGGCCAAACATTATAAACGAAAGATGCTTCCTGGATAAATGCAAATACCGAAATATTTTGATATCACGATTTTAGCCCATCAGTATACTATTTTTTTCGACCAAAATTAAAAAGGCAAGGTGTCGTTAGTTTAGGTGTTCACCACATCAAAATATTATTCAATTTACAATGATTTCAACATAATTAATGCCAATGTATAGCAAAATCCATTCAGAATTAAGTTGAATACTGTATGAAGATGTATTCAATATGAATAATAAACTTTATCAACTCAATTTGTATTAGCTAGTTCATTGACATAAAATAAATTTAACGCTAGTTGACCAAACACAAAGAACTCTAGAACTAAGCTCAAAGTAAACACGCAGGCGCCTAAAGTCAAATTGTACGTCAGCAACTTTAACAAACGAAAAAGACTGCTCTGGAAAAATGAAATAACTAACAAAAATGAACACTATTTTTAACTTAGCAAAACGCGCACAAACAAGCTTAACTGTCACACTAAAAATCGTTTTCTATATACTTAGAAATATAAATTTTGCTAAGAATGCACATGTGAATTGCACCTAACGGGGGCCGCGTTAGATTTACATGAATATATTCTGGCAAGCTCTTGATAAAACCTCAATAAGGTAGAAATCCGTCTACTTGATGAATTTCATTTGCAAGTTCATGGGATATTTAGTCTATTTCGGCAATATATGTATTTAATATAAACAAATCTTAATAATTTAATTCATGGTGCCCTTTTTAGGATAGATCTGAAGTGGCTACCTGGAACTTTAATTCAAAGTAATACCAAATTGGCTTCAACTTAAGGAAAGGCAGACAGCAAACATCAGTTAGTATGTAACTGAAAATTGCCTTTTGTCTATGACTTGCAATACTTGATATAATAAATGCTCCTGTTTGAGCCCAAATGCAAATAAGTTCTTATTAATTGGACCATGAGGTTGTCTTCATCATTTTGGTCCTCGTTGGTGTTCAAATCAACATTAGATAGATTCCTTCTTGTAAATGGTGTCTTATATTGACGAGCTACCCAATAATGACGAATGAGTGAACGGAATTAATTTTTTTTCTCATACGAAATTCTTTTTTAACTAAAAATTTATGCCTTTATGTAATATGTTCTCTTAATCATGTTGTTTACACATGCATTATAAAGGAACATCAGGAAGACTTATAATATTGCAACTTCTTTTAAGTTATCACTTTTTAGATGAAGGACATTTACATTTTTCCTGACAGATCTACTGCTCACGTTTCGATAGAAGTTCATACCCAACAGTGAATTTAATATTAAAGTTTTATAAACCATGTGTGTTCAAATCATAATATTTTCGAAAATACTGACGAGTTGATAGAAGGCAGTTTATACTCAGATAATCTAATTTAAGATGGCAGCACTATTTCAAGTTAATATAACAAATATAACGAGAGGTCCAATCTATATCGACATTACCAGGCCATTTATTAACAGTGGACAAATAAATCCGTAAAAATTAAAATCAATAAAATGAAAAATTATGTAAACTCTATTCAATTAACTGTATGGACGGAAAAAAAGATTGCAAAATTAAAACTGTCAATAAATTACCATGCGAAACGGTAAACCAAATCGCAGTGAAGTAAGTAGTAGAGTTTATGAAAATTCACGTTTCAGAGCAAAAACTGGAGTCTGTGAGCAAAAGTTTATTTAGGTTAAACACAATCAAAATAAAAAGGGTGATATCAACAGAGTTTTACCACAAGCAATAAATGAAATTAACAAAAAGTGTGATTAATTAATTTTGGAACCTTTTGTGTACATTCAAATAAATGTATACACATTAACATAAAAATGCATACACAAACATATACAGATATAAAAATGTTGTCCGTATAAAAAAGCATTGCAAACGGAAAAATTATTAGATAAACCGATTTAGCTCTTGTCGCTAACTCGTTTAGTAATACTTAAATGTTGAGTTTTTATGCTCAGTGCTGTCCTTCTTTTTGTGGATTTGACCGCATTTTTCTTGTGCGGGACAATTGAAAGCACTCGTAGGTCGGTAAAATCGAGAATCTTTTACATTTTCAGGTGCACAGATTATTGGCCTTTATTGATGGGTTCTCACTTTACCCTTCGTTTTGAAGCCCTCCATCAGCTGCTTGCCTAAAAATGGCGTTGGAACAGGAGTAGAAAATCATGTGCCATCGTCAGTTTCAGACAAGCAGCTGAAAGAGGGCTTCAAAGTGAAGGGACAAGTGAGAACCCATCAATCAAGGCCATTAATCGGTGCACCTGGAAATATCAAGGATTCAAGATTTTACGGACCTCCGAGTGATATCAATTGTCCCGCACAAGAAAAATGCGGTCAAATCCACAACTCGTTTAGTATTTTCCAAAATATGCCGATATTTTAGCTCGAACCAAGGCACATCTGCCAAGGAGTCTTAAATTCAAACACTGCCATACACCTGTCGCACTTTACGTGTAGTTTTGTCATGTACACCACTTTAAGCTTATCCTTCGGTTAGATATTATTTGGAATCTCTTAAGACAGGGAGTTCTACCAGCCACTCGCGGTTTGCCATTAGAGAACACACATGAAGCCTCCTGAGAAAAAAATGCTAAAATGAAGTATAATGTCAGAATTTCGATTATTTATCCGTTTTTAACATAAATTAAACATCCCACAAGGTAGCAAAGACAATTCCTCAAGTAGACCGGTTTCGTCCTTCTTGAGAAATCCTTCAGTACTAGTCAGAATTTGCCACGACCAGTGCCAGAACTGAGGATAATTTGATTGAGTGTCCAGTACTTGGTCACTGAGCTAATCCTGTAGCACAGTATTCGCAATTTTCAAATATATACAACCCTAAGTTTTTTGTCTATCTTTTCTTTCATTTTAAACCCATTTTGTATCTGTTAAGGCTTTAAGTTCAAACTAGCTACATCAGATCTGTCATTGGAAACCAAAAACAACGCCTCATGAAGAAGATATATTGAACTTGAGCCTGATGGTAGGATATTGGTTACACATTTGTAGGCGGTATAAACTCAATATTGAATCAGGTTTCAAATATTATTCATCCAGTAGACGGGTTTCGCCCTTATTGGGGGCTCCTCATGCACTTTTCAGAATTTTGCTGTGGACAGGACTCCAACCGATGCACATTTGCTTCGGAGTCTTTGATGCTACCCACCAAGCCACCCTGCCACACACTACGTACAACTCTCAGTGATACTTTATCTTTATGTATTTGGTTAGCCTTTCCGTCAGGTGGAGCCTATTTGGTATATTTTCAACCTAAAACTTCAAAGAGTCATCTCTTTTAATTCATTCTAGAACAGATTCCATGTTAAATGAAAAATAGTTTTCAAAACTGGATTAAACGAAATTACCTGATTTGCTATATGATTAACGCAGTAATAATTCCAGTTGTTTACTTTTTTGAACAAGATATTTCGGCTGTCGTTATCGGCAGCCTTCTTCAGTTGGTTCATCCTCACCAATTTTACAAAACAAACTAATGGAGCAAGCGCGATATTTTGCTCTGGCCATATTATTTATACTTTAGACTAACCTTTCACTAGATAGTTGTGTGTTACATGTGTGTGGGCATTTTCGTAACTGTTATGTTCATCTAACAAAATGAAACTAGAGTAGCAGAATAAGAATTTACCATTTACATGCGTTAGACTATTATTTTATACACTCCAGGTAAAATGACGTAACTGAGATTGCCCTCACGTTTTCGGGTGGGGGAGACCAATAAGTTATTGTGAGTGATAAAATATGAAATACGAATGACCAATACACTTGCTAAATTTCAATTCAAACCACGTTACCTGGGGAAGAATTTTGAAATTAAAGATTTCTACAATTAAGCAATCATTGATTGCTGGGGTTGTGATAGCGCTTTTTTAAATCAAGTTTAAGTGCCCGATATAAAATTCAATGTCATTGTATCTTAGTAGTTGGACACCATAAAAAAGCTCAATCAATCAAATTTAATGATGCGTTTCGATCTTCCACAAACGTCATCTGCACAAGATAATACAACTAAACCGTCATGGATAGCGCGGTAGGTGGTGACAATTCCTTAAAGCAAGTTTGCGAGTTTGAATTAAACTCAAATCACATTGCAATTAAATATTCGCCAGACAACATTGCAAAACTACCGTCAGTCACACGCACTGACGCGTTTTGATCTTCCATGATCATCATCAGAGAATTGGTTAAATAAAATAGGATTGGTGTTTACTTTAAACTAGTAAACTTGATTTTAAAAATCTAAGCAAGATGGCGAACTGATTAACGAAGAATAAAAACCTATCGTTGTTTAAAGAATGCAACTTAGGATATGCGGCTCTCACCTCAAGTAATATTGTATGAATTATACTTGGCTTAAAATGTTCACTTTCGCTTCATATATACTATTTAGCAATCACTGATTACACGAGTGGTGATAACGATTTCTTGAATCAATTTTGCTTGCTTGATATATGCCTAATTCCAATTTTATTTAAACAGTCGCAAAACATAGTAAAATACTTCCAGTCACACTTTCTGATTTATTTGAACCTCCAATAATCTCTATGGGAGAACTGTAAAAAACCATCCAACGCGGTCTAAACTGCAATTAATATACAAGAAAAGATATAAATAACAAATTCCTATTTGGCATTGTAGAAAGGCACCAAGCTACCTAGAAAAGAGTTAGTAAATTGAATTTTTAAGGAATACTGCAAAGGTGACGCAGTAGCTGAATGCAAGTTTTGGAAGCAAATGTGCTTCTGTGTGAGCCGCAGTCGTTGAAAATTAGTGCAAGTACTTGATGAGTTTTCAGTAAGAACGAAATTTTCCTCCATAAACCAAGACCATAAACTTTTAATGAGGTAAATAGCGTTAATATCATAATAATTCTGCATAACTAGTTAAGACAAGCCGATATATCTTTAAACGAAACATGCTGCGGAACAAGGCATAGATAAATTACTTGGCTCTTTTATTACCCAACAAGACGTGTGCATCTGCTGTCTTCAATTTTATTCGGAATGTTTCGACTTCCTGTTTTGATAGCATTTTTCAACGGAAAGCACATTTTGCAAACAATTAATCAATCAGATACTGTTTTTGGTGGAGAACTAATATATATGCAATTATGTAAAAGGTGTTGCGCACCTCAAAACAAATTACTTCAATTATGACCAGAAGGACAAACCAAAGACGGCCTAATCTCGTCCACATTCGTTACGTGCTTCCTGGCGACTAATCAGTAGAAGCCAGTAATACGCCCCTAACCCACTATACATTTGAGTGAGGTATGTGGGAAAATAGGACGGTACAATATCCTCGACTGTGTAAAATTGCAATAGCAAAGCTATCATATTAAGTCTCGACCATGCGACTTCAACGCTAACTCTAAATTATAAATATATATAATATATAATATATATATATATATATAATATATAATATATATATAATATATATATACCAAGTCTGTAAAGGATACCAACACTATGGCTATTGTGTCAGAACCTGATACCAACATTATACAATCAAAAATGTATATGGTACTAACACTACAGTTGCCGACTCGGTACATGATATCAACATGATGGATATCAATGTATGCTATAGTTCACTGAAATTGACAATTAATACTATTTCTGAACACCTAATACTCCAGTAAATCCATACAATCTGGAGAACTAATATATATACAATTATTTATTAGGTGTTGCGACCCAGAAACGAATTAGTTCAATTATGACCAGAAAGACAATCCAAAGACAGCATGAACGGAATGTATAATCTCGTGCATTTTCGTTTCGTGTTTACTGGCGACTCATGTATTTACCGGTTTAACAGGTGTTCAGAAATAGTTGTAATTCTCAATTTTTGTGATGTATAGTTTACATTGAAATCGATCGTGTTGGTACCATGTACAGACTCGGCAACCAGTGTGTAAGTACTGTAGCTTCACTAATGCAGTTTTACACATTCGTCTAGGAGATTGTACCGTCCTATTTTCCCACATTCCTCACCCATATATATAGTGCGTAAACGGCGTATTACTGATGAGTCGCCAGTAAACATGAAACGAATGTGCACGAGATTATACTTATTTGATTCTAGGTGCGCTACACCTAATATATAATTAGTCAATCATTATGTAGTGAATTTAGAATAAACCTTTTCATTTTTACCTACTGTTAGATATCCTAAGCGTAACTGTCTATTCACTCGATGTGTATCATGTACGTGTGTGTTTACGCCTGCACGTGTACACTCATCGAAAAGAAATGATAATAAAAACTAAAGACGATTCACTAGATAAACGTGCGTATATGCACTCGTTTTTTTATTGAGAAATTTTCTGTTAAAACAAGTTTAAACTCATCCAAGTAAAATTCCAGTAATCTAACAGCATTCTACGATTTACCAGATAATCGTACGTCACGCCTTTGTCTGTGTGTGTGGGCGTTTGTTTAAGACTGTGGAGTAATCAGTCACACATAATTAGCTAAACGTGTACCACTCGTTCAAGAGACACTAAAGTATTAATGTCAATTGCTTTTTACAAATATCTTTGCTATTTTTTACACCTACTTTCCTAAATAAAGTATTTACTGGGGGCATTCGTGAAACGAAGGCGAAATAGATACTGTGAATGCCCGTTACAAAACTGTCATGTTAAATAATTAAGAGTTAGTGAAATTCAAATAAAGATAAACTGTTTCATTAGGAAAGAAATTTATTATAAAAATGATATCATAACATGAATTTTAAATTTTCCTACTGAAAGAACAAATGTAGCGATAGAACGAAGAAATTTCTCCTCTTTTAGAAGAACGTAAAGGTTGTTTATAAAGCTGTACACTATATAAAGAACCGAAGCTAATTGGTACGATGAGATAACAATTAACGAAGGATAAAAATAAAAGATAAACATAAAATCAATCAAGAGATTTTTATTTACTCATCCCTCGCCCTCTGTAAGTTAGTAGTAATCCAACGCTCTCGTTCACTTAATTATGCGAGTTTCTGACTCTGATTCGTGAAATCTTCGCTTGCTATCAAAATAAGGAGCTGCGTTCCAAATCGAAAATAGTTATATTTCTACGGCTGTATCATTCTTTATGTCATTTCTCAATTTAATTGCGATGGATTTTCTAATCAAGCTTGTTGATCTACTGAAAATTCAAATTGTTATTCGTCTGACTGCATCACAATTAATTGCATGTAATATCTCTACTGTATGACGTGAAGGAAGCATACGTTTATATGTTCTCTCCATCTTACATTAAATGGGCGCATGTTTTCACCCACCTACGTGAGGCTACAGTCGCTACATGGAATTTGCAACATTCCTGATATGTCCAGCTTTTTAATTTTCTCCGTTTGGTTGGGAAGTTTAATGCCTAGGTTAAGGATCTGTTTTAAGATAGTACGTATATGTTATTTCAAAGATACTGTTTTTATTTCCATACTTAGTTTAGAGTCAGATACTACCATGACGCCCCGAACTTCTTTTGTTTCATCTGACTTCACGTATTTCCAATTATGATTAAATTTATTTATGCCACTCATAATAGTTGCCTCTATTTATTTAAGAGAGTATCCATTTGCACCAAATACTTCTGGCAGTCTACCTAATTCAATATCCATAAGTTATGTGTCTGTTAGTTTTAATCTTCTAATTGTCATTGATTTTAAGATACCAATTTTCATTCTATAAGGATGAATGACTTGAAATAAAGAAAGGTATCTGAGTAAATATCGTTCCTACAAACATCTCGTTCTAATTTTACATCAGTTCTGATCAATTTGACATCCACAAATGGTAATTCGCCACGGGTGTTTTATCTAGAATGTTATTTTCCATGTTACGCATGAAGTTATTTTTTATTGGAACTGATAGTTGTAGTCCCATTGGAATAACTATAGTTTTCTTATAAAATTCACACTTAAATATAAAATAAGCAGATAAATACATGTGCTCATCATCTCCATATCGTTTCTCATCGTTTTTTTGCTTTCTTCTAATAGTACCGGTGTTTAACCAGGAAAAGTTTAAAATCATCCATTGCTTTGGGTATAATGGCTTACAATAACACCACATCTAAACTCGCCAATCATTCCTTTTCAAAAAGATAACGTTTACCGAAATTTTCAAACAAACGGTATGAATTCATTAAAGTATAGTCTAAGAAATAGGAATATTTCAATATTTTATGATATAGAAACTTTTACATTTTATATGTTAGACATTTTTAGACATTTAGAATAATTGTTAAAGGGTTATTTGCTTCGTATGCCCTTACTAAACAATACATTCTGGGCGCAAACGTATCTCATTATATGAGACCGTTGCCATGTTCTTCATCTAATCCTTACTTCGCAATCGAGTTATTAATAAATACTTGAACATCTTATTGTAACTAATCCGTAGGATCTTTAAGTATTTTAGCGTATATTTCTATATTGTCTAGTTGTTCATAAATCGTATTATTAAAATCAGAGTGACTCATCAGGGCCGTCGCTCCTCCGTTATCTGCTAGCAATCATATCATATTTTTTGCTATTACATATTTTCGAAGACATTTTATCTCGTAATTTAGTTAATATTTTTCCTCTGGTCATAGTTGAACCAATTTGCTACTAGGTGCGAAACTCATAATGCACAATTTTATACATATTGGTTCTCCGCAACAAACAGTATCTAACTGTGATATATTTCATTGAATGATGTCATGTTTATCGATCAAGGCCAGAGTGTATGGATTTTTTGGAATAACTGGTGTTCAGAAATATCTTTCATTCTCAATTTTGGTGAATTTTAGCATACATTGAAATCCGTTTTGTTGGCACCATAATGTAGGTATCGGAAATAAACACAATAGCTGAAGTACTTGTACCATTTACAGACTTGGTATATACATATATATATATATATGTATATATATATATATATACTATATATATAACATAAAGTGAATTGGCTTTGATTGACGTTATTTATGCTAAGTTGTTCGAATACTGGTCAAATACAGTGGAATTGTGTTTAATTCAAGCAAGAATATTTGATTTAAAGAATTGTTACCACCAAAGAAACAATTATTGATTGTTTTATTTTATTACCACTATATATGCAACGAAAGCTGCAAAAGGTCAATTTTCGTGAAAGCATAGAAATTGTACTGCCGACATTTCCAGTCAAGTACAACGTATTCGAGACTATTTAAGGTGAGAGCCACATATCTAATTTTGCTTTCCGTATGCATGCATTGATGTTTCATCTATTCTAGTCTGTTTCCCTCCGTAATCAGATGATGATCATAGAAGATCGCAACGCGATAGTACATGTGACTGACCATAGTTTTGCTATGTTGTTCGATGACTTGATAAATACAAAGGGATTGGTGTTTAATTCAAGCTCGCAAACTTTATTTATAGAAACAAACATATTTTTGAGAAAAGGCAAACGTTCTTTGCTCTGTCGCTACAATCTTTCCTTCGATATGCAATCTTCAAATTTCTTTTTTCGCCCATTTATCATTACTTTCCTTCTATCCTAATGAAACATTTTATCTGTGTTTTAATTTTACTAACTCTTAATTATTAGCCGTGGAAATTTTGCGACTGGGTATTCAGAGTATGTTTCCCCATTCTTTACTCTGAATCCACTCGTAAATTCTTCATTTCGCAAATTAAGTGTAAAAAATAGGTCTGACTTTTTCAAAGAGGAATTGACATTTTCCACTTTTGTTTCGCTTGGATAAGTGCTACACGTGTGGTTAATTCTATGTAACTAAATAATTTTCATACCTTAGAAAACGCAAACACACACGGCGCGGCCTACGCTTATCTATTACATCGTCATAGGCTGTTAGATCACAGTAATTTCACTTGGATGAATATACACTTGCCGTAACTGATTGCTACTCAATTTAAAATAAACGAGACCAGAGTGTATGGATTTACTGGAGTAACGGGTGTTCAGAAATTGTTGTAATTCTCAATTTCGGTGAACTATAGCTTAAATTGATATCTATCATGTTGGCACCATGTACCGACTCGGAAACCATAGTGTTAGTACCATGTACCTTTTCGGTATAATAATGTTGGTATCGGTTACAAACACAATAGCCATAGTGTTAGTATCCTTTACAGACTCTGATACATGTATTATATTGTGTGAGTTAGCGTTGAAGTCGCATTGTCGTTGACTTAGATGATGTTAGCTTTACTATTGCAGGTTTACATTCGTCTAGGGAGATTGAAAATTCGTCCTATTATTGCACATCTTTTGATCCAAATATGTTGTGGTTAAAGGGCATAATACCGGCTCGTACTGATGAGTCGCCAGTAAGCACGAAACGAATGTGCATGAGATTATGCTTTCCGTTCATGCTACCTTTGGTTTATCCTTCTGGTCACAACGGAACTAATTTGTTACTAGTTTCGCAACACCTAATACATACTTGCATATATATTAGTTCTTCGCAACAAACAGTATTTAACTGTAATATAGAAATAATTGTATATAAATTTATGTACATATATAAATAATTAAACATTATTTATCGATATATATATATATATATATATATATCAAGTGAGAGCCAATAACTTATGCAACTATCCATCATCATCATTTCCAGCCACACAAAAGTCAAGTGACTAATGTTTCACTGCCATATAACCATAAGGAGTGAAATAAAAGTATATAAGTGAATTTAGATAAATTATTATTGAGATTTTCGCGAGAGGGAGAGAGGTAGAGAGAGAAGGAAAACCTTGCTACTATGAGTAAATTTATCAGGATAACTCACAGAAATGAGGCAAACATTATCCTCTCCACAACACCATTATGGCCAAGTTAGCATTCGGGCAAGGCGACATCAGCAACACAGCTTTCTTGCGGATTTCACCGTATCACGTCATAAAGAAACCGAACCTCGCAGCTAACTTTGCCCTACTAAGAAAAGAAAGCTACGAAGATGATTCTACTATACATTTGCAACAAGATCGCCACTGAGCTCGATTCGCTGCCATATCGCTAAGGGTTTCTAACCAAGGAATGTGATGTGCACGAGGACCCCATCCCGGCAGACGAGTGGATCCTATACTACCCAATTTGGATGTAAGTGACTTTAATTGATTCTGTCATGTCAAAATCTGCCCACCTTGTTTCTTACGCCAATTTGGTGCTGGATGAGAGAACAGAGCTCTATTGGGCAATCGGAATGAGGGCATACGCAAAACGTGACCCAGCCAACGAAGTTGATGGAGCCTTATATGCTTTTCTAACGACGAGCACTTATTGTCAGATCCAAAATACGTCTACGGATGTCAACGTTAGTTATTCGTTGTTGGTAACCAACATGTGTTATACTTCTCAAACAACGATGATCAAATGCCTGTAAGCGTCTCAGATCATCAACTCTAAGAGGCCACGTTTCACTAGCGTATAGTAAGACTGCGCGTACAGATGCATTGTAAGCACGACCTTTGAGGCAAAGTGAAATATTCGCGTTTCTCCATAAATGACGAAGGTTCGAGAAAGCTACTCTAGCTTTCGCGATCCGTATTCTCACCTCGTCGGACATATTGCCTACATTATTGATAGAGCTCCCAAGATATGTAAACCTGTCGACTATGTCAAGATCTTCATTCTGCCGTCGCAACGTTGGAGTGAGTGGTGGGTGATCCTGTAACAGTATCTTACATTTAGAGGGTGAGAATTTCATACCGAAAGACGGAACAACGTTTGCTAATCTATTTAAGGTGGTCTGGGCAGCATGCTGATTGTCGAATAATAGTACGATATCGTCCGCATAGTCAAGATCGACTAGTTTATCTCCAGGGAGAACTTCAACTCCAGCGTCCTGAATGTGTGAGAGAGTGTTGTTCATAATAGCATCGATTACAAAATTAAACAAAATGGGGAAAGTGGACAACCTTGACGAACACCACTGCTGGTTGTAAAGTTATGCTTTAATTCGTTGTAAACCTTAATGCGACCAGAAGTATTTGAGTAGGCACACCGCTTTTCGACAAGATATGGAATAAAACATTGCGATCCACCGAATCAAATGCACCCTTGAAGTCTAGAAAGACGATTATTGTGGGACGGTGATATAAATGTCTCTGTTCGAGAACTTGCCTTAACGTAAAAATATTATCTATACAACCTCGTCCTGCGCGGAATCCGGCCTGTTCTTCTCTTGTTTGTGATTCACGTGAAGCGCTAAGACGACGTAGGATAATCGAAGCAAATAACCTTGATACGACCGGAGTCAAACTTATACCACGATGGTTATCGCACGAATTACGATTGCCTTTTTTGAAGATGGGAATGATGGTCGACTCATTCCAGTCAAGTGGTACGGTTTCCTCATTCCATATAGTATGAAAAAGTTTGGTCAACGCTCCTGAAATTATATCGCCACCATCCTTAAACAATCCTGGAAGCAGATCATCGGGGCCGGCGGCTTTGCGGCGCTTAAGAGATAGGATTGCATCGCGTACTTCTAATTCGGATGGTTCTTCGGGACTAACATTCCACACTGTTGATGCAGACATGCTTTCGGGAAGCGGAACTGACGCGGGTGGCCAAGAAAATTGATCTCTAAAGTGTTCAGCCCACCTGTCAAGACGACTTATTTTATCGGTTATTAATTCGTTGTTACTATCATTTATAGTTTCGCTAACTTTTAACTTTCTCGGACCTGTTGTGCGTATAAGTTGGAACAAACAGCGACTGTTACCTGACGCGAAAGCTACTTCCATTTCTTCAGCCTTTCTGCTCCAAAAGTTTTCGAGATCGCCTTTTAGACTGCGCTTAAGTTGGCGTCTTATATTGCGACGGGTATTATTATGAGTCGAGCCAGGTGGAATTTGGCGCCTTATTTCGAGTATCTCCATAGATTTTACAGAGAGCCAGTGATTATTTCTACGGGGGCCTGCTATGCCACATACAGTAGTACCTGCATTGTGCATAGTGGAACTTATCTTGGACCAAAGTATATTCGGATTTTCGCTATTCAGACCAGTTAGATTAGCCTTAAGAATATTTTCATAGTTTTGTCGGATGGACGGTTGTTCGAGTTTGCCTACATCAATTTGGGGTTTATTCTTAATTATTTTCCCGGAAAATTTTAGAGCAAATCTACAACGGATAAGTGCATGGTCCGAGTCGACATAAGTGTTCCAAAAAGAGCGACAATCCTGGATGCAACCACGCCATCTATAACTAATTGCTACATGATCTATTTGAGTCCACCGTTGTCCGGGTGCTGGAGGACGCCATGTAGCACAACGTTTAACACTACGTCTGAAATTTGTACTACTTAAATATAGTCTATGTTCAGCGCAGCTATCCAAAAGCCGTTCACCATTATCATTGCGAGTCGAGCTTAGAGTGTATCTTCCACCTAAATGAAATTCTGTGTTGCTTAAGCGACCAACTTGAGCATTCATGTCACCCATAACCAGGACTATATCCGAACTTCGTGCTTTACTTAGTAAGGAGCTTAATTCGGAGTAAAAAGCGTCCTTGCTTTCTTCTGTGCTGCAATCGGTAGGAGCATATGCAGATACAACGAAGAGGCAACGATGATAACGGTTTTTTGCTTTGATTTTAGTAGATGTATTTAAACGTGCCGCACACAATCGACTATTTAAAGGGATCCATTCAATTAAGCAAGCTTCAGCTCGCGCGCTAAGGGCAATACCAACGCCCCATTTACCGGCTTGAGAGGACTCTGTGGAACCAGATGTTCGAAGCCAATAACGCGTAGATAGGGATGGTGCAACTAGTTCTGTAATACACGTAGGATCCTGTATTCTGGTTTCAGATACGCAACATATGTCGATTTCTAATTTATCCAACGTACGAGCAAGAGATTCTTGCTGTCCAAGTTGTTTTAATGTTCGCACATTAAATGCGCCTACGTTAAAACCTAACTTAGGTTTAATGAATGATCGTCTACAAGAACCATTTTCGATATTTGGCAACCTAGTATTGGGCTCAGTGTTATGATCTAAACCAACCATATTTATAGTATCTAAAAGAGTGTTATTGTAAGATTGAGAAGAGGAAGGGGAAGGAAAGGACGCAGAATCGAATATAGAGTTGGAGTTGCCTGCAGTAGCCTGTTTTCGCTTATCCACCCTGCACGGCTCAGCAGATAAGGCGACCCTTTTTATACTGCGCGACGGCCGATGCAGTATGTAATTATTGTAAGTTGTACTTGTCATGGTTATATGTGGACTGTAAAAGAACACTAGGTCGCCCATTCCTAGTGATGGTTTTTATTCTGAGTTTTCCTTCTCCTAGATAGTCTGCCAACCAAAGCTGATGAGCACTATCTGCCCAGATGCCAGTGGCCAGAGTTTCCTTCAGCAGCCGAAACTTGCCCCTCACGTCTGGAACGCTTGCTCTCATTCCGTCACTACACATTTAACAAAAAGTTACAGTGCAGTTAGACCAAACTCGAGGCTTCACATGAAACGGGATGATGGCTGTCCCTTTATGGCCCGGCAAGGTTCATGTTACCAATCCCGGGTCGACTAGCTTGAGCCCGCCGGTCGTCAAGCCGGAATTTCTATGGCTGCGGGCCATATCCATTTTTATATGTATATCTAAATCTTCAACACACCTTATATAAGTTAGTAAAATGCGCAAATATGACATGTACAACTCATATATAATTATGCAAATATAAAAATAAATATAAACAATAGCAATTTGAACGTATATATATATATATATATATATATATTTGAACATACCTCATATAAATATATAAGAAGAATGTAAATATCTAAGTTTATGAAACTTGTCGATATTTATTAATATAAACAGTGTGAGTTAAATGTCTCTAATCAAAATATGTTTTATCAAGTATGTATTAGGTGTTGCGAACCTAGTAAAAAATTAGTTCAGTTGTGACCAG
>JAQBSW010002205.1:0-108314 GCA_029291075.1 Eudiplozoon nipponicum
TAATACATAATTGTCTACAAATATGTTTGTCCATACGTATGGGGCAAGTGTTCGGTACAAACTATTCTACTTTGTGCGCAATACATAAGACGCAATTTAATACATCTTTTATGCCTCCACACCAAACAATATATACCCATACTTTGTTTGTGTTAAATGCGGTTGTATTCCTGAAAATTGTTTTCTACATTGAGTTGGCTTTGATGTCGCATTGTCGAAGACTTTATATGAAGTTAACTCCACTTGCAGTTTTATACATTCGTATAGGATATTATAACGTCCAATTGTCCCACGATCATCTCCAAAATACAAAATGTTCGTAGGGCTTAATACCGTACCCTAGCAATGAGTCGCCTGCAAGCACGAAAGGAATGTGCTCATCATATCATACCTTCCTTCTATGCTGCCTTTTTTATCCCTCTGATCATATTTAAACTAATTTGTAACTGAGTGCGCAACACCTAATATGAAATTGTATATATATCTAAGTTTTCCCCAACAAAAGTATCTTAATGTCTTGTTAAGTGAGTTCTTGACATTCTTTCTGCTAACATTATCACTACTGCCACTTTATTACTTAATATGGAGTCCTGTCAGTTCATTGGCTATCCTGTGAATCCCGGCCTTGTTGTATTAATTGGCGAGATCAGTTTAATGCGTTTTTACAACATGTCCGCGATAGAATTAATCAATATCTTATTCAATTCTAATTCTTCGAACTGATAATGAATTATCACATCGTTTAAAATTTAGAATTAAATTCATAGTTGCGCCCAGGATTCAACTGTGATAAGGTGAGTGAATAGTGAACATTGACTTTTTTAGCTACCAACGCGATGGATTGACTGATTTACGTTAAGCAATTCGAAACGTTTAACTGCGTGATTTGCGACATCGCTGCTTGTCTATCGAAGCGATGATCTTGTCGTGCATGTCTATTTGCCTGTTAGCATGCATGTAGAGGAGAAATCGCAGTTCAATTCTCAGGTTCCGCACTCAACAGATACATCTTAATTTAGCGGGACGGACAGTAATCAACTACCTTATATTTGTTATTCGTCGTATTCTTAAGGACTATTTATTTAAACAATTAAAACTATCTACATCGAAATGGGAAAATCATCAGTAAAACAATAGTTTACAAGTTAGTCAAGCCAATTGAAAGTGTAAATATTCGCCTAGATTTGCTTCACTTCTTGAAGTAAGTCCGAAAAGTATGTCTAAAAGCCTGTTTCATCCCTTAATCGAATTGAAACCTGAGCGTGGATTAGACATAGTGTGGGTAGAATGAACTTTTGTGCTTAAATGTACTTTTAGATTAACGAAAACGCGATACGATTTAATATTGTCATTCCTCCGAACGAAACTGATAAGATAGTCAAAAATAAATGTGTGTGTATGTGTGCACGCGCTTGAGTCTGTTAGTGCCTATGGATAATCAATGACGTTATTGTACTCATGCATTCCGCTTTATCTGTTTCACTCTTCAAAGCTGGCTAAATGTGCACGCATTTTCCCTAATGCTTGTCAATAAGCATGACATTAGACACACGTTGATCAATCCACTACTCTCTGACTCTCTCTCTCTCTCTCTCTCTCTCTCTCTCTCGATATCTATTTATCTTTCACCGTTTTTACTATTGTATGACAATTTTCAGTTTGAAGTTGTCTCATATTATCCTCTCATTTAATCATTTTATATTATTCTACTCGCTAAAGAACACCGAAAGCCATTCATCATTATATCATTTGAGTTAGACTAGATGAGCATTTGTGAAAATGAAAAGCCCATTTCGAACAATAGTGCAAATTGGTACGAATTTCAGCCGTGACAAAAACAAATATATTTATCGCATAAATGGGAGTCACGTAGCTGTAAATATTAGGGAGTAAAGAAATTTAATAAATGAACAATCTTGATGACGAACGGCTTTTCTCCTTATTGGTTGCTTATCGGTTGTTATCGGCAATTCTTGAAACTACTTTATGAATGACCTAGATGGTCAATTTCATTTACTATCTCACGCAATGATTTGCTTACACCAAATTATATTTATTAAAACTTTTTAATATTAAAACTTTTAACTAATATCACTTCCCATGTTTGATTGGTGTCTGCCTTATAAAAATATATCGCAGTTAGCTTTGTTAGAATTTACTAGGTCTAAAACGTTTCCAGAGGTTCAAAGTGATTATATATATATATATATATATATATATATATATATATATATATATATAAATTTAGGACATATATTGTGAATAGAAGACACAGAAAATTTGCTCGGTTCGAATTAGAACACAGCATTAATTAATGGTAAGAAAAAGTCAATGTACAAATCAAGATACGAAAATAGCTTCAACAAAGTATATTTCATTGGGATAAGATTCAAATATGGGCTTAAAATTCTTTACCGTTAAATCAATTACTTCACGGCTGTGATCTTGATATAATCACCTGACATTATGCACCAAAAATTGTCGGTAAAGAGTAAGCACTGTATAGTGTAGAAAAGGCAATTCGATTATTTGCAGTACTATCCTTCAAAATCCCGTCTATTATTTATTTTTGCCTTATTTGATTTATTAACTCGAGTTTAACGCTACTTAAGTCAAAACTTCGGTGTGGCGGTGAACTTATATATATGCTATTGTGTATTTGATGTTGCGCACATGGTAACAAATTAATCCAATTATGACCAAAAGGATAAACCAAAGTCAGCCTGAAGGGAAAGTTTAATGTCATGTGCCTACCTTGAAAAGCATAGAGTTGGTACCAGTACCTTTTCGGCAACTAATTTTGATAGTAGTTACTGAAAAAAGCAAAACAGATTTCAAACAATCATTGGTTGTGCGGATGGTAGTAACAATTTTTTAAATCAAATTAGTGAGCTTGACATAAACACCAATCCCATTGTATTTAACCGGTCGTTGAACACCAAAACAAAAATACTACTAAGACTGATATGATTTGAATGATTCGTGCGCAGTACGAGCTTCATGTATTGATTCTCTTCGAGTTCCGTTCGCGGGTTGTTGCTTATCACTATGAGTTTCGCATAGATCCGCTTGATTGATTCCCATTTCGAAGTACTCATTTATTTCATCTTCGTTTTGGCTGGGTGCAGATTTCTGCCTTTCCTCCGAAGGCCTCAACATCGTTCATACTAACCACTGGAAACGAGGTACGATCTAATCTTCGTTGAATGGCAACGTTTCGGAACGGAATTTCGCATTCAATCATCAGGCCTATAATCACAAAAATACACAGCACAATACTTACAATAGCAGATTAAAGAAAATGTGTGTTAAATGGCAACGAATTCCCAGGTTAGTTAGTTTCTTCTCACGACTCGGTCTAACTTTTTAAATTTATTTATACCTCGCATTGTCTATAATCTCTTCAATGTATCTAAAGTCCACCATGTTTAATGTTGCGAGTAATATACTTCTTATTTTCGTCTTATCTCTTATCAGATTAAATTTACGCTTAAATACTGTTTGCTGCGGAGAACAAATATATATGCAAGTATGTATTAGGTGTTGCGAACCTAGTAACAAAATAGTTCAGTTTTGACCAGAAGGATAAACCAAAGACAGCATGAACGGAGAGTATAATCTCATGCACATTCGTTTCGTGCTTACTGGCGACTCATCAGTAGGAGCCGGTATTACGCCCTTTAACCACTATATATTTGGGTGAGGAATGTGGGATAATAGGACTGGTCACAACTAAAATGTTTGGTTATTAATTCTGTTCAGAGAAGGCTTTCTTCATAAATGTGTTTTCATTTCTCCCACTCTTGAGTTAACACAATTTTGAATATGTTTAAAATTAACTTGTCTTAGCTATATCTTAGAGGAATTGCGTCGTTTCATTGTCCTCGGTAATTGAATAATTTTTAAAAAATGCGAAATTAGACTTATCAAAATTACCTGAGCTGCCGTTTAACAAACAGGCTAAATTCCAATTATTTTGCTTCTTGAATATATTTCGTTGACAATTAGCGATGTTTCACAACTAGTATCAAATTATTTTAAATATGACCAGAAGGATAAATCAAATTTGGCATGTGCACATTTGTTTCGTGCATACCGACAACTCATCAGTAGGAGCTGATATTACGCCCTATGCCCACTAAATATTCTGGTGAGCAATGTGTAGCGTCTAATTTAATCAAATATACAGTGGACATAGGGCGGGATACTGGCTCCTACTGATGAGTCGCCTGTAAGCACGAAACGAATGTGCACATGAGATTATAACTTTCCGTTCATGCTGTCTTTGGTTTATTCTTCTGGTCACAACTGAACTAATTTGTTACTAGGTTCGCAACACCTAATACATACTTGCAAAATTTACGCTTATTTAGTTTATTGAACGATATTTTTATTAAGTTTAAAAAAGCTTATGCTTAAGAGTATTTCCTACTTTATCAAACACGAATGAAAATTTATTATTGAGGGAGGAGATATTTTCCACTTGCCTATTAATCAGCATTTTCGTCCTTTTTTTTACTGTTTCATAAGTGTGACGACTATGTCATCATATTTGTCCGCCAGATATGTTTTGAAGGAGTTTTGCGCAGTGCGAGCTTCATATGTTGACTCTCCGAGAGTTGCGTTCGCGGTGTGTTGCTTTGCACTACCAGTTTCACAAAGATCCGTTTGATCCCCAACGTCCAGGTACGCAACTGTTTTGTCTTCGTTTTTGCTGGGTGCGTATTCGTCCCTGTCTTCGGCAGGCTTCAACATCTTTCATACCAATCACTGGAAATGGGGTGCGATCTAATTTTCATTGACTGGCATCGTTTCGGAATGGAATTTCCAGTTCCATTATCAGGCCTTTAATCACATATATACATACCACAATACTCACAAATTTGCTGAAATCTGCTATTGTGAGTATTGTGTTCTGTATATATGTGATTATAGGCCTGATAATGGAACTGGAAATTCCATTCCGAAACGATGCCAGTCAACGAATATTAGATCGTACCTCATTTCCAGTGATTGGTATGAAAGATGTTGAAGCCTTCGGAAGACAGAGCCGAATACGCACCCAGCCAAAACGAAGACGAAATAGATGCATACCTGGACGTGGAGATCAAGCGGATCTTTGTGAAACTGGTTAAATTTCTGAGATTATTTGATGGTAAGAAAACAATTTGGACACAAATATATTATTTTAGAAAAACACGAGCGGCTTCAATGAAAGCTGGGATGAACGCAGTTAAACAATCTTTGATTTACAGAATAGATGCTACCACCCGCACAAGCATTGATTTTTTCATTGTATTGTCTATATATATATATATATATATATATATATTACCGGATTACAGTAAACGTTATCACCGACCGTGCAATCACTGTTCATTTAATTATATAAATATTTATTTAATACCACTTCCTCATCAAGTGTGGTGTCTGTTCAGTAATGACAAATTGGGGATGGTTAGTTGGAACTTTGAGTTTAAATGGATGCCATATCAGCTAGACCTAAAAAGAGAAAAAACTAACCGACTTAAATTAGTTAGTATATGACTGAACATTATGTGTAGTGTGCAGCCTCGTGGCTCAGTGGTTAGAGAAACAGATCCCGAAGCAGAGGTGCCCAGGTTCAAGCCCTTTCCGGGAAAAATTATGACCAGTTCGTGGAGTTGTAAATTTGCAAGCTTCAATTTAACGCCAATCCCATTGTATTTGACCGGTCAAAATACATAGCAGAAATATTGTTGCTAAAAATTGTGTTTAGTGTGTGGTATGGTGGCTCAGTGGTTAGAGCCCCAGATTCCGAAGCAGACGTGCCCCGGTTCGAGCCCTGTCCGTGGCAAATTCTGGCCAGTACGTGATGAATTCCCAATAAGGATGAAACCAGTCTACTGCATGAATTGCCTTTTATACGCTATACAATTCTTAGTTTAATTAATGTGTCAGGTGCTTGTATCAAGTTCGCAACCGTGATTATAATTATTATTATCACCGCCCTCGCAACAAATGTTCTTTCAAGTGATTTGAGGTTATTTGAATAAAATTTATATTTGGTGCTTTTTTCTAACTCCTCCAACTCTATTCCGTTGTTAATACTAGGGCTTAATTATGTTTAGTTGCATTTCTCGGGGCACTTTGGTACCTGGTTCATTTTACGTGGTGTAACATTCGTCTTCCTGTCTTTTTAATGAAATATTTCAATTTTCATGTTAAACGCCTTCATCAGATCCGTTGTCGATGCACCGAATAAAACAAGTTTTCTTAATTATAATAACAACAATAAAGCTGTCAGTGGCTTGATTAAATAAACACAAAAATGCATCAAACAGCAGAAAGTCTGACAAAATTCGTGCTAAAAACCGTTATTCGTCCTAATAAGTCCTACTTATTTCGCAGCTATTCGTAGCACTGGTGCGTGCTTCGATACTCGACGACTAGTTAAATACAATCAGATTGGTGTTTACTTTAAGCTTGCAAGATTGATTGAAATAATTGCATCTACCACCAGCGAAACCTTTGATTTTTTTTTAGTTTTACTATTTATTTACTCATATTATTAGCAATGTAGTCTTGTTCAATTCGGCTAGCTAATCAAATTTCTCTCCAATGATCTATGCTCCAAACTCTGACATAAATCTCGTGCAAACTTTCAATTTTAACGCTTACATTATGCCAGACGAAATTACGGCTGAGCCAGCAACGACTATAAAGTTTTTTTTCCTTTTCCAATTTGTGACCTAAGCGTCGCTATAAAATTCACGGTCTTTCCATCTAGGTAACTTGCTGCACCAATTTGTAACTACGTGCGCAATACCTCATACGCCGTTGTATATATTAGAGTTCCCGGTTTAAAATAAAATACAGTATTTGACAATCAAGGTTTTTGTTTTATCAGTTCTGAATTTTGATTACCGTGACTTAGTAACAGTACAGTTATAACAAAAAAAAGGTTCGATACTTTCTCTCTCCCTTGCAACATTCTGCACACGAGACAGCTGAGGTAAGGATTGATCACTAATTACAAATAGTTATATGTATATACATATATATATAGTATATATATATATATATATATATATATATATATATATGTAGATTGGATTGTTGGGCGAGGGCATTAATGTGCGCTAGACATATGCATATATTGAGTTTAGTTATTGAGACATATTCTATGTTTAAAACCAGTGGTGAGTCAAAAGAAAATAACATAGAAATAGAACGGTTTTGGAACGAAGTTACCACATTTGCTTAAATCTGCTATTGTGAGTATTGTGCTGTGTATATAAGTTGATAAATTGGTGTGAAGATGGAAAGGGGATTTCCTTTCCGAAACGTTGCCAGTAAAGCAAAGATGTGATAGAACCACATTTCTATTGGGACGAATACAAACTCAGCCCGATCGAAGACAAAACGAAATTGGAAATTGTGATCAATAGGATCTTTGTTAAACTGTCCGTGCAAAGCTACTACCCGTGTACGCAAAACGCGGCATTGGAAAATATGAAGCTGGCATTCCGCAATCAAATTTAAAAAAAGACTATAAAGAATGATTCCGTCCCGCGTGTCTGTGCATGCTCGAACCTGATAGACTTGTAAAATTGTAAAAAAAATCGTAAGTTTCTAGTGTGAGCGTATAAGTTTGCAAAACAGTCGTTTCGTAAATATCCATCTACCATGGCGCAGGTCCGTTTCAATAATATGTTGACAGAAGAGAGAACACGAAAATGACACATAAAAGGCCGCGACAAATTGGATGTCTACTACTTTCTCGACTACATTCGATTAATGCTTGTACTTATTAAAAGAAGAATGGCGAGAGAACTTGTGTCGAATTAATTCGGCAGGGTGGCTCAGCGGTTAGAGTAATACGTTCCAAAGCAGACGTGCCCAGTTTTGAGCCCTGTCCGCGGAAAATTCTGGCCAGCACGTGAAGAGTTCCCAGTAACGAAGAAACTGGTCTGCTGGATGAATTGCTCCTTCTACAGAGTACAATGTTTTTATCAAGATCGTAACCTTGATTTAAATAATTGTTTCAACAGCACAGTTGGCACACAAATTTATTGTGCGTATTTGTTTAGTTCTGCTAAAACATTTCATTTTTGTTATTTCATTAGTCTTTATTCGTTCAAAGTTTACTGTTTTGTTTCTCATATACTTGAGGAACTGTCCAATTTTAATGACTAGTTTCGTTTAAATCAAACACGAATTCAAATGATTGCCCTTACAATAGGATGCATTTCATGTTAATTTTCACTTGGCCCTTCATTACCATGCGAGTCGAGCAGTTTACCGAATCTACTTATCCAATTTGGCGGGCGTGTACAACGCGTCTGTTTTAACAGACCGGAACTAACAATTGCGGGATTTCACGCCGATTGTTGTCGAGCCAAACATAGAATGTTCCGATGAAACGTCTGTACGCACGTCTCTCAAAAGCGGGGAGACAAAAAAGGAGAATGCATTTCAAATTAAGCAGGCAGAAGCAGAGCGATAAAAGAGTCAATTGCTTACGCAATACGGACAAATATAGCAGTGTGAAATGTTCACTTATTTTTGCACTGATGTACATTCTTTGATATATATATATATATATATATATATATATATATATATATATATATATATATATATATATATATATATAGATAGATAGATAGATATATATATATATATATATATATATAAAGCGTAGTATTAATGTTTAGCTATATCACTACTTTTGGGCATACTTCTTCTGCATTAATGCGATGTTCTCGATTTCATAAAGTAAAGAAGTCTGGCGCCGGTGTTTGGTCGAATAGGCGCCATTATTTTGACAGATCCACTAAAACACATTTTCTTTTTAGTTCCTTTCTATGCGCACAATTGTTTAAATATATGCATATATCATATCATATATATATATATATATATATATATATATATATATATATATATATATATATATATCCAGCGTTGTGCAATGTTTATTTTAGGCTGCATAAATAACTCAAATTTCGCGCAAGCTGTTAGAACAGACTACCAAGCAAGATAGCTGTTGTACATCAACGAAGTGTCGAACGTGCACTGAGGTTGTGAGCTGAACTTCCAACCAAATCAATAGAATGCGACATTGCAATCACAACACATCGGCGTACAAATAAAGAATAACAATTTATAATTAGCCGAAAAATCAAATATTGACTGTACATTTTTGCTAAGAAATTTATAACATATCGTGCAACTAGCTGAATAAAATGGGATTAGCGTTTACCTTAATTATGCAAACTTGATTTAGAGTCGAAATCTGGACCAATTGCCAAGTTTATACCGTTAAATGCATGTATATAATGGGACCGGTGTTTAACGCAAAGTCGCAACCTTGATTAAAATAATTGTTATCATCACCACCTTCTAACTGCATGAATAAATGTCCGTTATTAAATTTGTTTTAGATCATCAGGAACCAGGATGTCAATTAAGTCGTGTCGAATCTGGGAGGCTGAAATTAAAATCTTAAAATTTCTACATGAAATTAAGTCAACACGAGCTAACCTTCCTTCCTCTCTGCCTCTTTCACTATCTCTCGTCCTACCTCTTACTATCTCTCTCCATCCCTCTCTCTCACTATATATCTATCTATCTCTCATAAACATAAGCCTGTTAATGTCTGTCACAATTTTCAACAGTTATTCAGCTTCTTTGCGAGCTTTAAGTAAACACAAATCCAATTGTATTTAACCAGTCGTCGGACAACATATCAAAACTACCACCAGCCGCAACGCACTGACGCGTTTCGACCTTCTATGATCATCATCAGAGTACGACGGCAAACTGATTATCGAGGATCAAACCGCATTGAATATATATGGAAATCAAATTTAGATATGCGGCTCTCACCTCTAGCAGTCTCGCATAAATTGAACTTGACTGGAAATGTCGGCTGCACAATTTCTATGCAGTCACGAACATTAACTGTTTGCAGCTTTCGCCACATCGACATATATAGGCAATACAATTAAACAAAAGTTGATGGCGCGTGTGGTCGTAACAATTCTTTAAATCAAGTTTGCAAGCTTGAAGTAAACACCAAACCCATTTTATTTAACCAGTCATCGGACAACATAGCAAAACTACTGCCAAGCACACGCACTATTTAAAGAATTTATCACCACCCGTGCAACCAATTTCTGTTTAATTACTTATGCAGCTTGTAAGAAGTTGGTTAAACACGAGCCAAGTGTATATGTAATGCAATTTGCACAGCAATGCAATTGCTAACTCCTTCATCATGCATATAAATCTTTATTAATCTCATCAGATTTTTTGTTTCATTATGTCCCCTTGTTGTAATTTTTCCTAATTTCAAAATAATTGTTATTCATAAATCTTTAATTTTTCATTATTATAGATCCTGTTTGTTATTCTTCTAAAATGTCATCTTGAACAAGATGTTGGATGTTGCAATGAATGCGGTCTTCTAGTTTTGGCGTTGATATTACTCTTTTACCTGTAACTTATATTTCAAGGTTATTTTACTGATAACTAAACACATGAACCGTTAAAGCTTGTATGCATGTTTTAGGTGTTGCGCATCTTGTAACAAATTTGTTCAAATAGAACCAGAATGATAAAACAAAGACAGCATGAACGGAAGGCATACTCTCATGTGCACATTCGTTTCGTGCGTACTGGCGACTCATCAGCAGGAGCTGGTATCACGCCCTATGTCCACTGTATATTTGATTAAATTGGACGTTACCCATTGCTCACCAGAATATTCAGTGGGCATAGGGCGTAATATCAGCTCCTACTGATGAGTTTTCGGTATGCACGGAACGAATGCGCACATGCCAAATTTGATTTATCCTTCTGGTCCTATTTGAAATAATTTGTTACTAGTTGTGAAACATCGCTAATGGTCAACGAAATATATACAAGAAGCAAAATAATTGGAATTTAGCCTGTTTGTCAAAAGGCAGCTCAGTTAATTTTGATATGTACAATTTCGCATTTTTAAAAAATTATTCAATTACCGAGGACAATGAAACGACGCAATTCCTCTAAGATATAGCTAAAACAAGTTAATTTTAAACATATTCTAACTTGTGTTAACTCAAGAGTGGGAGAAATTAAAACACATTTATGAAGAAAGCCTTCTCTGAACAGAATTAATAATCAAACATTTTAGTTGTGACCATTCCTATTATACCACATATCTCACCCAAATATATAGTGGTTAAAGGGCGTAATACAGGCTCCTACTGATGAGTCGCCAGTAAGCACGAAATGAATGTGCATGAGATTATACTTTCCGTTCATGCTGCCTTTGGTTTATCCTTCTGGTCACAACTGAACTAATTTGTTACTAGGTTCGCAACACCTAATACATATTTGCATATATATTAGTTCTCCGCAAAAAAATACATTTTGTATGTTTTCTAGCAAATGAATTAGGAGTGACAATTATTATAAGTCAATCTTACTATAATTGTAAGTTGTGTGAATTGCTATATAATTGTAATCTATACAATAAATGAGTTAAGCACATTCTGATAAGTTACACGGAGAAATGAAATTATTGATGACTGATATGATTGTTAATGTTGAACTGCATCAAGCAAATTGTAGCACTCGTTACATCTTTTTTCGCGCTTGAATTCTGCACCGGTCCCATTGTATCTAACTAGTGGAACAACGTATTAAAACTAATGTCGGTCTTAAAAAATTTCCGAGTTTCTATGTAATGTTCAGACTTCTCACACCACACGTTGATGATTTCATATACTTTGCATGAGATATTAGATTAAATGGAAGTCAATTAAAACGCTAGATTGACTGGCTTAGATGCGGTTTCAATTGATATGCCGATACCAAATCCGTGCATTGTTTTCGAAGTTTCCAAGTTGATCATCCGTTTTTAGCAGATGAAAAGTAAATTTGTTAACACATATTGTTAGAATGATGATCATGACATGTCTTCTACGCATATTAAATTTAGGAAGTACATTTCTAAGAAAACTCGAGATATTTCAATGGGACAATTAATGTTTGATCTGATAGTAAACACCTTCATGTATTACGTGGAGAAAAATATAATAGGTATGCCAACCCTAAAGACTTAAGTGTATGCCCAATTTTCGACTGACATATTAGCTAAATGATCCTTGATTGCGCGGGTGGTGATAACAACTACTTTAAATTTAGGCTGCGATCTTGATATAATCACTAACTCCATTATATATACCTACGGTTGTCAGTATAACTAAACATTTGATAATGTAGAAAAGGTAATTGAACAAGTGGACCAACTTATTGTATATCACAAATTATGAACAATACCTGAAGAGTTCCCATTTAGGACGAAACCGCTCCACTTGACGAATTTCTGTCTTCTGAATTATACTGTGCTTAGTATATTCTAACAACTGATAATATATATATATATATATATATATATATTTATGGACACATTAATTATTTGTAATTATAGGAAGAAGGGCACGATACATTTCTCGAACTTAACTAGTCAAGTTATTGCACCATAATTTATGATTAAAAAGGAGTCTTGTGATGAATTTACATTTATCGATGACAAACAAATTAGACAAGGTACAAAATTGAATTTATTTCATTTTAAATTAATAGAATCAATAATGTTGAACGGCGTAAGTAAGTTTAATCACATGTTTAATTAAGTTAAATCTGGTAGAACGAAGTTGGATTGTAGAATCATGTTAATAGCTGAATATAATCTAAGCAGGTAAGTAAAAGCAATGGCATCAGAATATAATATACGAAAAAAAAGTTTAAAAGTCCGTCATAATAGCAACTAAACTTCCTTACCGATAGGAGAAAATAAAAGCTTTAGATAAATTATTTAAATTCCACTCAAGGACTGTAAAATTTCGTATTTAGGTGAAAACCTACGCTCAATTAACGCGAGAAGTGGGAAACATTAATGTACACGTAAACGGAGAGTGACAACAGAATGGTTAACCAAGAGTCTACATAAAATATGAAGCAGCTATGGTAAGATCACGTGGCTCGATTTGTAAAGCATCACTTATGAATAATAAAAAAACAGAGAGACAGAACTGGCAACTTTAGCTCTTATAGAATATTAACTTACGTGCGTTCGCTTAAATTTGCGATTTATTAATCACCTTTGTTGTCAAACGACCGTCATATTACATTCCTGAATTTGTCTTATCTTACTGTACATATTAACTGAGGTGTCTTATGGAGCATAACGGTTTTCGTGGAAATTTCATGTGACAAATCGACATGCCTCACAATATTCATTTCATCTATATTTCGACAGGTAGTTTTCTATAATTTTGTATTTACCTTTGAATTATTTTCTACTCCTTAAATTGGCAATTTATTTATCACTAACATTTGACCATGTTTTCCTGACATGAACTTACTTCAAGTGTATCGTTGATACTTGCCTCACCCTAACCGGTGGGGTCTCTCATAATTATGGAATATCATATAGAAAGAGCAAAAAAAGTACGGAGATGCATGAAAAGTTGAACATAGACGTGAATGTAAATTTATATAAAGATTTCTCCATAGACGCACGCGTAAAAACAAACAAATGCACAAATTTACATGACCATAGGTTTATCTAACGAAACGTCAAAAACATGTATGTATTGTTGTAAATTCACTCCAATGAACTTACACCTGCGTACACTTACCTAAAACGTAATTATTTTCAGTTATAGACATTTCATCGGATGAAACGTCCGTACAATTATGACATCAACTAATAAGTATAAATTAAATTAGGTAAATTAAATTTTAAACCTATTTCGAAATACATGAGGATTGTTGTGATGAGCGGTTTCTTCGACGAAGACATTCGAAAGCAAATGCCGAAATATCGACAAAGACAATTTAGAAAACTTATAAATGCAATTGCGTATTAGGTGATGCGCACCTAGTAAAATTAGTTCAAATATAATTAAATGAATATTGGTTGCGCGGGCTGTGATAATAATTACTATACTCATTGATACAATCACCTGACCCATTAAGTAGACACATTTGTCAGTCTAATCTAAATATAGTATAGTGTGGAAAAGGCCATTCATCAAGTAGATCAGTTTCGTCCTTATTGGGAACTCATCACGTACTGTCCAGAATTTGCCACAGACAGGGCTCGAACCTGGGCACGTCTACTTCGGAATCTGTTGCTCTAACCACAGAAGCACCCCGCCACACCATACTGTTTGTAGCAGAGACTTAGTCTCTATGCTATTCAGTATATGTGGTGCAGACCCAGTAACAAATTAGGTCAAATATGACCGAAGGGGTAGATCAAAGTCAGAATGAACGGAAGGTATATTCTCGTGTACACATTCGTTTGGTTCTTGCTGGCGACTAATCAGAAGGGTTCGATTTTACGCCCTATACCAACTACATATTTAGGTGACGAATGTGGGACAATTTGACGGTACAATTTTATATACGAATTTGTAACATTTTATGTATCCACGATTTTCTTTCGTAGATGGTAGATTTGCATTATCAGTTTCGTAAAGATTTTATTGCACTTCATTGTGCCCGTCTACGTATTGGCTGGGGGCTGATTCATCCCCTCGCTCTGAAGTCTTGCACATCATTTGTACTAACCACTGGAAATGAGGTAATATCTACTCTTGGTACAATCTCCTATACGAATGTGTAGACCTGCTGTAGTGGAGCTCACTTCATATAAAGTTGGTCTAAATGTATGCCATACATAAAGGAAAGACTAACAAAGAAATATTAGTCATAATATAGTTGTAAATTGTGTGTAGTAAGCGATAGGATGGCTCAATAGCTTGAGCACAAGTTTCCGAAGATGTGTACAGCTTCAAGACCTAATCGCGGCAAATTCTGGAGAGTATATGATGACATATGTAAGTAATTAATGGGTGAGGTTTTTATATCAAGACCGCAACCTTGATTATAATAATAATAAATATATGATGAGTTCCAAACAAATTCAAAATCAGTCTATTGGATGAATTGCCATTTCTACATTGTACAATTCTTAGATTATATTGACTAATCTATGTACATAAGTGTTTATATCAAGCTCGATTTATTTGATATATAAATTTGTCTATTTAAACCAAGAGGAAAAGAAAATTCATCCAGTGGTCTAGTTTAGTTTTTGTTCAGATTGTTATAGTTTTGTACAAAATTTTGCCTATGACAGGAATCCAAACCGCGGCTTGAAATAAACACCAATCCTATATATATATATATATATATATATATATATATATATATATATATATATATATATATATATATGTCGGTATGTTAAATTTTTTATAAGGCATAAAAGGCAATTGTTTGGGCAGTCTAAGCACAAGTTTTGTTCACAAAATCCCTTTCTTTAATATCCATTATCTTAGGGATTATGGCCTCGTTGTACGCACACGGCTTTGGCGAAGATCTGGATTGGTTAACGACATCGTGGTATAAAATAATAAATTGGCCTGTATTAATTTTTTTTCTGTCAAGCGGCCAACCTATATGTAAACTTAGTTCAGTTGTGACCAGAAGGATAAACCAAAGGAAGCATGAACGGAAAGTATAATCTCATGCACATTCGTATCGTGCTTACTGGCGACTCATCAGTCGGAGCTGGTATTACGCCCTTTAACCACTATATATTTAGTAGAAGAATGTGGAATAATAGGACGGTACAATCTCCTAGACGAATGTGTAACCCTGTAATAGTGAAGCTAACATAATCTGAAGTCAACGACAATACGACTTCAATGCTAACTCATACTATATAATATATATACCGAGTCTGTAAAGGATACTAACACTATGGCTATTGTGTTAGTAACCGATACCAACAATATATAACTGAAAAGGAACATGGTACTAACATTCTGGTTTCCAAGTTTGTACATGGACTTACATGATGGATATCAATGTATGCTATAGTATACCGAAATTGAGAAAGACCTTACTTAACCGTGTTCCTAAACGCTACAGTGGTGCCAAATTGAGAATACTTTTTATTAAATGGTTCAGAAAAGGATAATTATCAATATATCGTTCGAAATGCGCTTTCAGACAGTTTAGATTCGAAATGTATAAACGTTGGCTTTAAAGCCTAATCAACGAAGGTTGTAGTCAAACATAGTGAGTGATTGAACAATAATTGATTGCGAGGGTGGTTTGTAGCAATTCTTTAAATCAAGTTTTCGAGCTTGAAGTAAACACCAATCCCATTATATTTAACCAAACTTCGAAAAACACAGCGAAACTACCGCCAGTCGCACGCACTGACGCGTTTCGAACTTCCATGGTCATTACCTGAGTTCGACGGATAACTGACTAGCAAATATCAAACCGCATTGCATATATTTGGAAATCAAAATTAGATGAGCAGCTCTCACCTCTAGTAGTCTTGCATTCATTATACGTGACTGGAAATGTCGGCTGACACAATTTCTATGTAAACAATTAATGTTCGTGACTGCATATAAATTGTGCAGCCGACATTTCCAGTCAGGTACAATGTATGCAAGACTACACACACATTTACTTTTTCTTTCCATTTATATGTAATGCGGCTTGATCTTCACTAGTCAGTTTGCCGTCGTACTCTGATGATCATGGAAGGTCGAAACGCATCAGTGCATGCGACTAGCGGTAGTTTTGTTATGTTGTTCGACGACAGGTTAAATACAATGGGATTGGTGTTTACTTCAAACTCACAAACTTGATTTAAAGAATTGCGAGTGAATATTCGATTTCCTAGGGAAAAAATCTAATGAATCGCAGACATTCATTGTTTGAATAAAACAAAACTTCAGATGACGAGCTCAAATCTAGTATTTGCGAAAAGTAGCGATTCCTTATATGTATATATATATATATATATATATATATATATATATATATATATATATATATATATAATACATCTAATGATTGAGTAAATTAAACATAGCATGAAATGTAAAATTCTATTCGTCAAAGACACTCGTTAATTCATTCATAATGCACCTTCGAGTATTATCGCGTTCAGGCCTCGAACCAAGGAGCATTTAATTCGGTGTCCTGCAACTCATCAACTGTACAGCCTCGCTGGTGTAATGAATGAGTCGCAAGACTCCGAGGCGACTGTTTCCCGGTTGGCGGCTGGGTTGCATCAATTTGAGCAAGAACTAATTAATTATATCAACGATGCAATCTTGCTATAAACGCATGTCCCATTATGTTCGAACATTTTTTAAGTATAAACTAAGAATTTTATAATGTATAAAAGTAAATTCCTCCGGTAGATCGTTTTCGTCCTTATCGCGAATTCAACTCGTACTGTCCAGAATTTGCGGCAGACACGAATTGAACCTGGGTACGTCCCTTCAGATGCCTGAGCTCTCTCACTGAGCTACACTGTTTAATATGCGGCAGGTTGCCTGAATGGTTAAAGAACCAGATTCCGAAATAGACGTGCCCAGTATTGATACGAGTCTGCCGTAAATTCTGGACAATACGTATTGATTTCACAATGAAGATAAAACTGATCTACTGGAAGAATTGTCCTTTGTTTTCTATAAATTACTTAGTTTATACTGTCAAATGTATGTATATAAAGAAACAGGTGTTTATATCAAGATCGCAACCTTGATTATACTAATTGTTATTATCGTTCGTTCAACCAAAGTAAATTGAAAGTACGGACGAAATCATTCCTTTTGGTGTGTAGCACTTACTATATTACTCTTTTTATTGGTCATACTATATATATATATATATATATATATATATATATATATATATATATATATATATATATATATATATGTATTGGTCCAGGTGATTAAAATCACAATTGATCGGTAACGTCCAACACATAGTCATAGTTTGTTGGAATATATGCTAGAAACGTGCATACAAGTTTTGTTTGAATTCTGGTATGTATGCATGCGATTTAGCATTCATTTAGTTAGTTTAGAGAATTTCTGTTATGTTGAAACATTTGTGACCAGTTAATTTTTACATTTACAAGCGTGATTAAATGTTTCAAAATATACGTTGTGTGCGCGTATTATCGTTTGTGTGTGTGTTGAATAAAATTGTACGCACATGATGTGTGAGCAAAATGACATTGTGTGTGTGTAGTCTAGATTGTGAGTCAGCTTTTCTGGCCTTTGTGCTTAGTACTATTATCTGAGTTGCTCTAATTGTGGCTTGCTATTATTCTGCTCTTTTTATTAAAAGTAGAAATTGCGCTGCGTTGCTTGTCTTTCCCTCATGGCCTCTTTTCCTCTCTGTTTCTCTTTATCTCTCTCTCTCTCTCTCGTATTCTAGCAGTGGTTCTTTGCTGAAAGGGCCACCTTTATTATCGTGGCTGAGTTACGCAGGCAGTGGTGACCCCAATGTCCTTTAACAAGTTCATGTTTACTGCCTTCTCAGTCATCTATAAATGGCGAGTTAAATCATTGGGTTGCTCTTTGAACCCGCAAACAAACACAGAAACACAAGTACATACAAATGCACGCAAATAAAATATGGTACCAGTCATGGTACGCATACCAAACTAAAATCTTTAGGCCATAAACCCTCAATGAACCCCAAATCAACATAAAATGCACAAATTAAGGTATCTCAGCATTTATAATTAAATAAGTCTACTAAATCCATATTGTGCATCTACAATAACGGGCCCACGGTCTCTTCGTGGTGTTTGGTATTTTGGTAAAATAAAAACAAATATGCATGGGCCTCGAGTGACGTGAAGGTCCAAGGTTATTTTTTAATATGCCGTTGACGTTTGATCATGTGATTCAAACTAACAAAAACTTGCAGAATGAAATGTGTTGATCGACACGTATGCATAAATATGCGCAAATGACTAGGTTCAGAAAGATTATTGGTAGAACTTATGATTCAAACAATCGAAGATTGCAGAACAAATTGAACGGATGGAAGATAAGAAACTATGTGATACAAAGCGCTGAGTTCTAGACTGACAGAAATTGAAAAAAAATGTAGGCATACAAAATTACAGACAGTGCAATCAATGATTGCGCGTTGGTAATAAATCTAGTGAAATCGAGGTTGCGGGTTTGAGTTGTGAAAAAATTTGATTTATTTCTCTAGTCGCAATAATGAAATTATCTATCAGACAGCTATAGGGTCAGACTGGCATACAGATAGACCGACAGACAGGCTGACTGTTAAACTGAAAGCCTGGCAATGATATTCATGTCTCAGGGTCTCTTTAATGACCAATAGTGACTCTACGACCCAATTTAAGGTAATGATGAAAAACGAGGTATTACCACTCGTTAAACAGTCATTGATTACCATGTTGTCTTCAGATGGCAACATTTTTATAATTGATATGATTTCCAAATGCTCAGAGGAATAACGAATATTATTTAAATTGTTTTGGAAAGGAGGCGTAGTTACCCAGAAATATTAAATTTATTGCGCAAAGTTAGTTAATAAATCTGGCATGGTTTCTGACTTTTATTTAAATAGAGCTTGTGAACTTGATGTAAACACAAATACAATTATATATACATTTATATAATACTGACGTGATTTTTCCTTCGATTTTCATCGTCAGAGTTTAGCAACAATCTGTTATATGGGGATCTGACCACACTACTTAAATTATGTACAAATATAAGATATGTGTCCCTTACTCCTAATAGTATCGCATAAATTGTATTTGTACGGAAATTTCGGCTTACCAATTTTTTGTATTAATGTGCATGAAATCAAGTGCCATGTATGTGAGACTAATAGAATTGCGAATCAAACATTTATAAATCAAATTTGCGAGATTGAATTATACATCAATCCCATTGTATTTAACCAGTCGTCGAACAAGATAGCAAAAAATACCACCAGTCGCACGCGTTTCGTTCTTCCATGATCATCACCAGAGTACGACGACAAACTGACTAGCGAGGATCAAACTGCATTGCACATATATGGAAAGCAAAATTAGATATGCGGCACTCATCTCTAGCAGTCTCGCATAAATTGTACATGACTGAGAATGGGATTGGTGCTTAATTCAAGCTCGCAAACTTGATTTAAATAATTTTTACCACCACACACGCAATCAATTTCAGATTAAATGTATTGCCTATATAGTTATTTGTGGCGAAAGCTGCAATCAGTTAATGTTCGTGATTCCATAGAAATAGTTCCGCCGACATTTCCAGTCAAATACAATTAATGCGAGACTACTAGAAATGGGAGCTGCATATCTAATTTTGCTTTCAATATATATGCTATGCAGTTTGATCCTCGCTAGACAATTAAACTTCGTTCGCTGATGATGACCATGGAAGGTCGAAACGCGTCAGTCCGCGTAACTGGCGGTATTTTTGTTATGTTGTTCGACGAATGGTTAAATACAAAGGGTATTTACTTTAAGCTTGCAAACTTGATTTACAGAATTGTTACCACGACACACGAAATAAAATTTTGCTAAATCAAACATCTTATTTGCTGCAGATTATACATGTCTTGTAGTTTTTTCCAGTTTCCCGTCGTGTTCCGTTTATTGTCATGGAAGATAAGATTGGAGTTGATATAAAGCCTAAATTTTTGTTTAAGTGTTTTATTTGAAGTTGATTCAAATATTACATAATTGCAACACCATGTAAAAGACTATAAACTGTTCGTTGCTGAGAACTAGTATATATACAATTGTGTATTAGGCGTTCCGCATATAGTAACAAATTAATTAGTCCATTTAAATACTGTTTGTTGCGAAGAGCTAATATATATGCAAGTATGTATTTGGTGTTGCGAACCTAGTAACAAATTAGTTCAGTTGTGACCAGAAGGAGAAACCAAAAAGAGCATGAACGGAAAGTATAATCTAATTCACTTTCGTTTGGTGCTTACTGGCGACTCACCAGTAGGAGCCGGTATTATGCCCTTTAACCACTATATATTTGGGTGAGGAATGTGGGATAATAGGACGGTAAAATCTCCTAGACGAATGTGTAAACCTGCAATAGTGAAGCTAACATTGTGGCAATAGCCACCTTTAGGACAAATAATGAACAAAGGGTCTTATCTAGGGCAGACATTATTTCAACAAAAATCCCTCGCAGAAGCGCACGTATAAGAATGAAGCAGTCAGCCCAATGAAAAAGCAGACTTTGAGCCGAAGTGAACATAAATTAATTAATATGTGTAAATTTGTTTTATTAAATCGATGCTCGTTGTGCGAGCAAAATTCTATATATAATTGAGTAAAAATAAAGCATTTGTGGTACATTTAAAATGGCCTCTGATGGGTTGGAAACGTTGATTCAGGGACTGACTTCTCAAATGAATAATTTAACTGCAGAATTAGGCATAATTAAGTCTCGTCTGGACGATACGCTGATAATAAACACAGACGACATACATGTACGTGGACCATCCAATATAGGTGGACATAACAATGGCGACCACGCCGAAGAGGAATCAGGAGGAAATATGCCGGCGTTTTCAGCCGAATCGACGAGTTATTTCAGACCGTCATCAGAGTTTAAGCCGATGCTGGCACCACTAGATGTGGAAAGGCCACAGTTGTGGTTCGAAAAATTTGAAGCATCAGTTCGAGCCCAAGAATTTACATTTGAAGTACCTATTGTGCCTGTGGCTGTCCAGGAATTAGTGGACCGGACAGTAGCAGTCCAATTGGAATTGCCGGTTGACCTCACGTTTGAAGAGTACACATTTTCGGATCATTTTCGGACCAGGCCTCAGGAAGTGTTCTCAGAATTATACAGCCTGAAACCATTACTGGGTAAGATGCCCATGGATACCATGGCACGTATCAAGCGGTGGTTCTCGAAGCTTACCGAGACTTTACCCGGGTTGCAACCACACGAGGCCATCATGTTCATGCTGCTGGATCCTACCAGATACGGTGCAATATCCAGCGCCCAGGGATGTCTGGAAGAGTGACTTCAGGATCTTCAAAGTACGGCCATGATGACTAACAAAGTGGCAACTGCAACTCTACGCACGGGTCTAGTTACAACATCTGATAGTAGCTATATACCGTACTGGAATTCTTCGCTGCATAATTATCAATTCCGCAACCGAAGGCAACATCCAGTGGCCTGGAAGCAATGACAATATATAAGGACACCAGCTCCGACTAATACGGCGTATAAGCGTCAGCAAAACCAATGTACTGCTCCTCGAGAACGGCCAGTTCAGTGGGGAAACAGGGTTCACAATCTCACAAATAAAGATGAGCGAAAGCAGGGCACAAATATTAATCCTTTGGTGGCTCCGACGGGTAGATCGAATGAAGACCAGCAGAACAACACAAAAAAGTGGTCCGAACCAGATGGCCTTTGAAGAAAAGGAAGTGTGGGAAACATTGCCAAATGTAAGAATTTTCATTAAAGTTAAATTTTTAGAACTCTTCAACGGACAGCCAGTAATAATGCAATTGGATACTGGAGCTGATGTGTCGGTATTACCATTGACTTGGCCATTGAACAATGTAAAACCTACGAGAGCAAGTTTATGTCAGGCATCGGGCGCATCGATGGTGGCTGTGGGCGAGTGGGACACGAAGTTGTTAATAAATGAAATGTCTATCATATGTCTTATGTTGTTTGGAATACGCAAACGCCCTTATTGGGACTTGATTTCATTAGAAAATGGGTTAAGACAATAGACTGTCAAAATAAACGTGTATGCATGTCGAGGCCTGAGAGAATAAGTTCAATAACGTCTATATGTACCCCTAAGATGCAGGAGGAGACCACTTGTCTGCCTGGGTGGTGGAAGAATCTTCGAAGCCAATATAACATTATATTCCTGCCTGATTGCAGCGAATGTCCAGGGCCGACGGTCGACCAGATTAAGCTATGGCTAGAACTAAATGAAGGTTAGGAACCACCAAAAGTATATGGTGCTCCTCCAAAGAAATTAGCAGCAGCGACTCGAGCAACCCGAGAAATGATAGAAGCCGGCGTTCTTGAACCGTCATCATCTTTTTTTTGAGCTCCGATGGTTTACGTTACGAAAAAGGATGGTTCGCTCCGACCGGCGGCTGATTTTAGGCAATTGAACTCAGTAACTAAACCGGACCCGTATCCCATGCCGGCTCTGCGTGATCTGTTCTTACAGCTAGCGGGAGGCAAATGGTTTGCCGTGCTTGATCTTAAACAGGGATTTTGGCAAATAGGCGTGCGGTCCGAAGACCGATGGAAGTTAGCGGTACAAGTACCCCAAGGTCATTTCCAATTCACCCGGGTACCATTTGGCCTTAAAAACGCACCGAAAGTGTTCCAAAGAATGATGGACTCGTTCGTGTCTGACTTACCTTGTACAACAGCTTACGTAGACGATGTTATTATATGGGCCACTACTGAACACGAATTACGTGTTAGGCTGCAGAAGATGTTGGCCAAAGCTGTAGAATGGCGATTACATTTTAATCCAGAAAAGGTTCAGATAGGTCAAGAAGTGCGGTTCTTGGGGCACTTAGTCTCAGCGGACGGATGTATGCCGTTAGATTCGAATGTACAACCTATCAAGGATTATCCGGTGCCTACTACTAGAAAACAATTGCGCCGGTTAATTGGCATGGTGAATTTCTATAGACCATACCTCGCAGGGATGGCGGTTACGCAACATCCCTTATCTCAGTTAACTAGTGCCAAGATACCATTTCGTTGGACGGAGGAGGCTCAACAAGCGTTTGTGCTATGCAAGCAGAAATTAATAGAGGCAACTATTTTGACTTTCCCGGTAGGTAATATGTCAATTGTTACAGACGCGTCAGATATTGGGATAGGAGCGGTGTTACAAGCTGACGGACGTCCTGCGCAATATATAAGTCGCACACTCACTAAGGCGGAACAGAACTATACAGTCACAGAAAAGGAATTACTTGCCGTACAATGGGCGCTACGGAAGTTTAGATATTTTGTCATCGGGGGACACGTGGACGTCTTTACCGACCACAAAGCGCTAGTGCATTGGAGATCACTATGTATTGAGAAGAAACGTGTACATCGAGCCATTGAAGAACTGGAAGAATACGATATATCAATTCATCATAGAGCAGGAATCGAGAATGCGGCGGCCGATGCGCTCAGCAGAATTTCCGCTGTGCGGGTTTCGCCGCTTATAAAAGTCTCTGAAGAACAGGGAAGAGATGCTACATGTCAGGAAATAGTCAATCAATTAAAAAACGGCACAGTGGTGTCTGCACCATATAAAACGTTGAGTCTACAGAACGGCCTGTTGGTGCGGAAAGAAGGACAAACAGTGCAATGGTTTGTGCCAGAATCTATAAGAACAGAATTAATGGCCTTTTGGCATGAAACGTTGGGACATCCCGGCGCTGGGCGGCTCATTGAGACATTGCCAGTCACGATTGTATTGCGCCTGGCATGGGTCGCAAAGAAATTTGTACCGCTGATATGTCACACAGAAAAGACTATAACGTGCTTAGAAGAGCGATGGCTCAGTCGATTCGGTGCACCACAAGTTATTGTTACCGATCAAGGCGCACAGTTTGAGTCGAAAGAATTTAATCAGTGGTGCAAAGACCTTGACATAAAGCATTCCCGCACAGCCACTTATCACCCGCAAACCAATGCGACAGCTGAGCGCGCACATAGGACGATGAAAGAGGTACTGCGATGTTGGTGCCACGAGAGCCCGGGAACGTGGAGAGACAAATTACATTTGGTCGAGCGGGCCATGCGCTTTACAGTCTCAACAGCTACAGGATTCGCTCCAACGACCATGGTCTATGGAGGACACATAAGACTGCCAGGTGAACCTGTAATCCAAGGATCCCATGAGCGCTGCACCATAGCGGATATTCAGGAACGACTAAAACAGTTAACTGAATATGTAGGCGCCACACAGCGACAAGGCTATGCAAGGCAACCGACACGCACTCGCCTAAATGTCGGCGACTATGTCATGGTAGCGAAGGTCGAGCCCATGGCACTGCAGGCTGTCAATGATGGGCCGTATCGCGTGGAGAGGGTGGACGCAGAGCACAATACTGTTTTTGTTAGCCTGCCCGATGGACCACGAGCTGTTGCACTGGATCGTTTAAGCAGAGTGCGAAAGCCGATTCCTGAGGGGGGGAAGATGTGGCAATAGCCACCTTTAAGACAAATAATGAACAAAGGGTCTTATCTAGGGCAGACATTATTTCAACAGAAATTCCTCGCAGAAGCGCCCGTATAAGAATGAAGCAGTCAGCCCAATGATAAAAGCAGACTTCGAGCCGAAGTGAACATAAATTAATTAATATGTGTAAATTTGTTTTATTAAATCGATGCTCGTTGTGCGAGCAAAATTCTATATATAATTGAGTAAAAATAAAGTATGTGTGGTACGTTTAATATGGCTTCTGATGGGTTGGAAACGTTGATTCAGGGACTGGCTTCTCAAATGAATAATTTAACTGTAGAATTAGGCATAATTAAGTCTCGTCTGGACGATACGCTAATAATAAACACAGACGACATACATGTACGTGGACCATCCAACATAGGTGGACATAACACTCCAGAGACCATGATCGTTGGAGCGAATCATTTAGCTGTTGAGACTTTAAAGCGCACGGCCGGTTCGACCAAATGTAATTTATCTCTCCACGTTCCTGTGCTCTCGTGGCACCAACAACGCAATACCTCTTTCATCGTCTTATGTGTCGCTCAGCAGTCGCGTTGGTTTACGTGTGATAAGTGGCAGTGCGGGAATGCTTTATGTCAAGGTCTTTGCACCATTATTAAAATTCTTTCGACTCAAACTGTTCGCCTTGATCGGTAACAGTAATTTGTGTTGCAACAAATCGACTGAGCCATCGGTCTTCTAAGCACGTTATAATCTTTTCTGCTGTGATCTTCTGCAGTGGTAAAAACTCGTCCCATCGGGTAAACTTATCGACCATTGAAGACACATAGGACACCCGGCCGCGATATACCGGCAGTGATATGCAGAAACTCGTTCCGCGCAGTGGCTTTGAAAGCAATCGGAGTGACTTTTTATCGTTTTTTGGTTACATTAATTAGTATATAACTGAAAATTGTATGTAGTGTAGTGTGCGGCAGGGTGGCTCAATGGTTAGAGCACCAGATTCCGAAGTAAACGTGTTGAGGTTCGAGCCATGTTAGCGGGAAATTCTTGCAAGTACATGATATGTTACTAATAAGGACAAAACCAGTCTACTGAATTAATTGCCTTTTATACACTATAAAATTCCCAGTTTATACTGGCATGTGTAAGTAATTTATAGGCCACGTGCTTATAGCAAGACCGCTGTTGTGTCCACCTATATTGAATGGACCATGCACTCGGATGTCGTCTGTGTTTATTATCAGCGTATCGTCCAGACGGACTTAATTATGCATAATTCTGCAGTTAAATTATTCATTTGAGAAGTCAGTTCCTGAATCAACGTTTCCATCTCATCAGAAGCCATTTTAAATGTACCACAAATGCCTAACTTTTACTCAATTATATATAGAATTTTGCTCGCACAACGACCATCGATTTAATAAAACAAATTTACAAATATTAATTAATTAATTTATGTTCATTATGGCTCGAAGTCTGCTTTTATTATTGGGCTGACTGCTTTATTCTTATACGAGGAATTTCTGTTGAAATAATGTCTGCCCTAGATAAGACACTTTGTTCATTATTTGTCTTAAACGTGGCTATTGCCACACATCCAATGTTACTCTTATTGGGTTTGACCACTAATCCATATTGTCGCAGCCTTGTCACAACCGTTTCAAAATGCCTACGATGTTCATCACGTGAGCGACTAAAAATTACTGTGTCGTCTATATACCCCATCGCAAATGGACAATTCTGAAGGATTCCTTCGGCCAAACACTGGAATGTCTGACTGGCATTTTTATAACCAAATTCATGCGATCCCCCTCCTGGAAATCTGACTGCGGTGAGTGGTAGAACTTTCCTCCATCGGTATCTGATAATACGCTTTCTGGAAATCTAAAGTTAAATAAACCTCATATCCCATTATGTCACGGAGCAGAGTACTTCGGTTAGGGCGAGGATACTAATCACCTTCCGTTACTGAGTTTAATAGACGATAATTTTCACGAACCCTCCATTGTCCGGGTTCCGGTTTTGGAAGTAACACTATCTGCTTTCACCACATCTGACCTAACTATGCTTACTGCAGCACCTGTATTGATGAGAAACTCAAGCCCAGTTAATTCATCTTTAATAATGAATTTGTTGCTGGATAATAAAATTAAATCATTTTGCGACTGTTCTTAATCCATCGTCGGAAGAATCTGATGCTCTTGCCTTCCGTTTCGGTGCTATTTGATCTAGTCGTATCTTTTGATTGTGCCTTAAGTATGCTTTTTAATGGTATATCTGGGAGCCTTGGCAATGGAATCCTCTACGGCTCTTACTAGCGGGAGTTTTATCTTTTTCCTAGTGATGGATTCCTCTCTACCGGTTTATTGCTTCCTTTCCATTTGGGTCCACCTAACGAGGGTATATGCAATTCTTTCCTTGGCACTGTGCACTTCGTCTATATTCACAATGTGACTTTCACCATCCGCGCGGCCCATCGAAGTTGCGAAATAGCTCTCGCCATATCATCCATTTTTCGATGTATACCAGCAACTTCTCTACATAAGTAACGCACACTTTCTTGTAGCATCAGGGTGGTTTCGGCATCTGCCCTAACTGGCTGCACCATGGCAGAATCTGCCGTTACAGCCTGTACCTGTGGTTCCTGCTGTTTATACACTCCGTCTAGTCCTCTGAGCTTACTTGGCCAATCAACATTCATTGTTTTAAATACCTCTAATATGGCTCTAAGCATGGATGGTAGCTCAGCTGTAAAACTAGAATTTACCACATCTCTGGATATATTCAACCTGGAAGCTTTTCTGCAAAGGCGTTCGTAAAACTCTGATGGTAGTTGAGGCCCCATCTTTTCTAAGCGTAATAATTCGCACATTTGCGCCGATCTTCCAGGCTGATATCTTTGTTGTATCTCGGACATTAATAACTCAAATGCATTATATGGTTTTTCTTCTACAGTTCTGTTTCCGAAATTTTCAGGCAATACCATCCATGCTGCAATAAATTTCTCCAAAGAGTTCACGATATTATAAGCGCTGAATATCATTTGGGCATCCCCGACCCAACTTGAGTGTTTTTCAGATTTATATTGCGGTAGACTTAATATTCTTGGACTGGCGCGGTCGCCAAATTTTGTAGAGGCTCCTAACCTATTGGTGTCTGAGAACCCATTAGATGCCAGATCGTGATCAGTCTTTACATGTACAATAGAATCTGATAAGCTTGTACTTTCATTCATATCTGCTAATTTCATACCTGCCATATCTTGAGCTAGCTTGCTAGTGTCCTCAAATTTAAGATGAGCTTCCATGTCGATCGAATTTAATTATTAATTTGATAATTAATGTTAGGCAATCGGAATGTGAAATCTTTCACGTTACAAAACACCCTGACAAATAATCTGTTCCAGAACGTCCCCAAATATATGCATAAGAAAAAAATAGAAGACTGATGGTAGTTAACGCCCCATTTTTTCTAGGCGTAATAGTTCGCACATTTGTGCCGAACTTCTTGGCTGATATCTCTGTTGAATTTCAGCCATTAGTAACTTAAATGCATTATACGGTTCCTCTTCCACAGTTCTGTTCCTAAAGCTTTCCAAGATGCTTCTGGAATTCTCTGGCAATGCCATCCATGCTTCAGCAAATTTCTACATAGGGTTTACCAACGGTAAGCTTTAAATATCATTTGGGCACCCCCGACCCAACTTGATCTATACGGTGGTAGACTGAATATTTTTGGACTGGCGCGGTCGCCATATTTTTTTAGAGGCTCCATACCTATAAGTAACTTTATATATCCATTTGAATCTGATAAGCTAGAATTCTCATTCACATCTATTAAATTCATTCCTGCCATATCTTGAGCTAATTTGCTTTTGTCCTCAAACTTAAGATTAGCTTCCATGCTGATCGTACTTAATTATTAATTTGATAACTTATTGTTAGGCAAACGGATTATGTACTTCTTACGTAGAAAAACACCCGATCAAATAACCTGGAAAGAAATAAGACGTGAAAAACAGAATTATTAAATTACCTGTTCCAGAACGTCCCCCAATATGTACGATTCAAAAGAAAAAAATGGTAGCAGGTGTATATTGTGAAAATCGAGTAATTATAAACGTAAATTGGAGAAAAGTAACAAACGCAGCTTGCTGAGTAAAGTCAGGCCAGTCAAGTACAGAAAATCAAAAACTGGAATTATGCACAATTCAAAAGTGTATATACCGTCAAGTATTTAAACAAAGAATGTTCTAGAAAATAAACGAATAATTTATTTTTAAATAATATTCGTTACAATCAGCCAAGGTGGTTTAAATTTATCAATAAATGTCACTTTAATTTTTTCGAAGGAAATATCTTCCTCTAAAAAATTAAACAATTTAGCGACTGTTCTTAATCCATTGGCTGCCGCCTTCCATGGACCTGCTTTATATGACGCGAAGAAATACCAGAGGAAATGTTGCATGTGCACGCTGTTGATATGAGTTTCAATCGTGTTGTTGTTAACCCAGGTCTAACGGTATAACGAATAATTGCCGTTTCAAACGGAGTTTGTTCGACTGGCCGCATTTTATTTGGTCAACTACTTCTCGTATTAAGTCGATTACTTGTGAATGTATCGGTGTTTTGTCCACCTATGTTGGATGGTCCACGTACATGTATGTCTTCCGTGTTTATTATTAGTGTATCGTCTAGACGAGCATTAATTATGCCTAATTCTGCAGTTAAATTATTCATTTGAGAAGTCAATGCCTGAATCAACGTTTCCAACCCATCAGAAGACATATTAAATGTACCACAAATGCTTTATTTTTACTCAATTATATATAGAATTTTGCTCGCACAACGAGCATCGATTTAATAAAACAAATTTACACATTAATTAATTTATGTTCACTTCAGCTCGAAGTCTGCTTTTCTCATTGGGCTGACTGCTTCATTCTTATACGGGCGCTTCTGCTAGAAATTTCTGTTGAAATAATGTCTGCCCTAGATAAGACCCTTTGTTCATGATTTGTCCTAAAGGTGGCCATTGCCACAATCGGTTTAAAGACAATTGGGCACAAGTACAGCTCATAAGAATTAAAGGACGGTTAAGAACCACCGGCGACTGATGTTTGCAACTAAAGACAATGACCAAACGTGACTCTTATCCCACTTTTGTTTTGTATTGTGCTCTGAGTCCACCCTGTCTGCGCGATACGGCCCATCATTGACAGCCTGCAGTGCCATGGGCTGGACCATCGTGACCATGACATAGTCGCCGACACTTTGTCGAATGGGTGTCAGCATAGCCTCGTCGCTGTGTGGCGCCTATATATTGAGTTAACTTTTTTAGTCGCTCCTGAATATACGCTATGGTACAGCGCTCTTAGGATCCTTGGATTACAGGTTCAATTAGAAGTATGATATTCCCTACATAGAACATGGTCGTTGGAGCGAATCCTGTAGCTGCTGATAGAGTAAAGCGCATGGCCCGCTCGACCAAATATAATTTATCTCTCCACGTTTCCAGGCTCTCGTGGCACCAACATCGCAGTACCTCTTTCATTGTCTTGTGTGCTCGGCCGTTTTCTATGAGCAGTATATTGGTTTTGCTAATGCTTCGTCGAAGCTGGTGTCCTTATATATTGACTTCCAGGCCACTGGCTGTTGCCGTCGGTCGCGGAGAATTCCAGCACGGTATTTTGCTCCTGCCAGATATTGTAATTTGACCTACGCAAGGTGTTGCAGCTGTCACTTTGTATGTCATCCTGTCCGAACATTGAAGAACCTGAAGACTGCCTTTCAGGCCTCTCTGGCTGCTGGATATTGCACCGTATCTGGTAGGATCCAGCAGTATAAACACGATGGCCTCATGCGATTGCAACCCGGGTAAAGACTCAGTTAGCTTGGAGAACCACCGCTTCATGCGTGCCATGGTATCCATGGCCATCTCACCCAGTAATGGTTTGAAGCTGTACAATTATGAAAACACCTCCTGAGAGTGATCCAACACACGTATATTGTACTCCTCATACGTGAGGTCAACCGGAAATTCCAATTGGACTGATATTGTCCGTTCCACTAAATCCTGGACAGCCACACGCACAATAGGTGCTTCTAATGTACATTCCTGAGCTCGAACTGATGCTTCAAATATTTCGAACCACAACTGTGGCCTTTCCACATCTAGTTGTGCCAGCATGAGCTTAAATTCTGATGGCGGTCTGAAAAAACTCGTCGATTCGGCAGAAAACTCCGGCATATTTATTTCTGATTCCTCTTCGGCGCGGTTGCCATTGTTGTGTCCACCTCTATTGGTTGGGCCATGCACTCGGATATCGCCGGTGTTTATCATCAATTTATCGTCCAGAAAAGACTTAACTATGCCTAATTCTGCAGTTAAATTGTTCATTTGAGCATTCAGTCCTTCAATCAACTTTTCTAACCCATCAGAAGTCATTTGGAGAGGTACCGCCCACGCTTTATTTTACACAATTATATATTGTATTTTTCTCGCATAACGGGCATCGATTTAACAAAACAAATTTACAAATGTTAATTAATTTATGTTCATTTCAGCTCGAAGTCTTCTTTCATCTGATTCCTTCATCCCTATACGGGTGCTTCTGCGAGGAATTTCTGTTGAATTAATGCTCGCCCTAGTTAAGACCCTTTGTTCGTTAATTGTATTAAAAGTGGTTATTGCTACAGTGATTAGCTCAAATGGCTTTTTAAAGCGTACAGTTGCTAGAGTGGTTATGTCACTTAGCATTTCTTTAGCCTTGTGGGAATTTTCGCGTTCTTCCCTACTCAAGGTGATAGGCTAGGACTTCTTGGTCGTTCTCTTCCGCTAGGCATGGAATAAATCGTCGAGATTATCTGATAATGCCCAAGACCCTTTCCAGCTGGCGCAGAGCCCGGGGCTCCGTCATGTCCTTGACTGCTTGGAGTTTATTTTCCAAATGATCACTTCTGTCTTTGAAAAGAATCTGTCAAATATATTTAAACGAAGAACATCCAATTTTGCTCTTATTGGGATTCACCACTAATCCATGTTGTTCCAGTTTTGTCAAGAGCTTTTCCAAATGCTTACCATGTTCCTCACGCCATCGACTGAACATAATTATGCAGCTTTTGTAAACCCTAACAAATGGAAAATTCTGTAGGACTTCTTCTGCCAAACGCTGGAATGTCTAGCTGACATTTCTCAACCCAAAAGTCATTCGAAGAAATTCATGCGATCCTTTCTCCGATAGTAATAGTTGTGGGACCTAGTGTCAGATAGACATGAATCAAGAAATCCATCCCAATGATATGGTCCTTGAAATCGGCTACTCCAAAATTGCGCAAAATCTACCGAAAGTTCTTTCGTTCCATAATTCCTATGGGACTAACTTTGGCGGCCCACAATTTATAGTCATATGTGAAGCAAACTTATTTAACTACATGTGACCTAACTGTGCTTATGCACCCGAGTCCATGAGAAACAGCAGTCAATCAATCTCTAATAGTGATCCAATACTCTATATTTATATTTTTCATAGGTCACGTCGATAGAAAATTCTATTTGAGCTGTAAATGTCCGATCAACTAATTCCTGAATAAGCACGCGCAAAAGTGCTTCTAACGAAAAATCTTCAGCTCGAACAGAGGATTCGTTGGCTGGGCCGTTTATGCGTATAACTCAGAATCTTTTATTAGTGTCACCCTTATCTCTGCAGTCACAGCATATACACATGAAATTAATTTATTCGAGTGAACAGAACAATAGCGACCGAGCGTAGTTAGCATCGATTGCGCCATGGTCTAATTTAAATGTGTAGATCCTCCTAATAATGTTATGATTATCAAGGTCCCCTTTCGCCATCTGCTTATAACAACTGTTCCAAATTTAGTGGATTGTTTCGTTATTTCAATTCATCTGATTCTTTCGTGTTTATTGCTTGGATCGTTGCTTCAGTAATGCGAACATTCTGCAGACAACGAAAGTCATTACCTTTGCTGAAAACCTGAATTCTGTCTTTATTCAAGAAAACCATTAGAGTTATTTAGATGTAACTTGGAGCCCATTGTGTTTAACCAGTGTTGGATTACAGAATAGCCATTGTTCCGTCATTCACACATACTGACGCGTTTCGACATTCCACTACCATAAGAGTACGACAGCAAACTGACCGAAAGGCAGGTCTTAAAAGCAAAATTAGATGCGGCTTTCGCATACATGGTAGCCTAATGGAACCGCTGGCTGCACAAATTCTATGCAGCCACGTACAATGACGATTATTCGCGGGTGGTGGTAACAATTCATTTAATTAAATTTGAGAGCTTTATTGCTGTCCCAAATAACTATTTATCACTAAAGCAAACAATTATGGTATTAACAAAACGCTATGGTTCTACCATTTTATACAAGGAAATATTCGTGGAACCATTTTCAAGATACATCTAGTGCTCAACAGTTGTAAAATGCCTTGTATACCTAAAATATTTTATTTAGTTTAGTCCAAAATACAATCAAACCGTGCAGGTAAGTGAAAACGAGCTCATTAAGAATGATGAGAAAGTGGCAATCGTACTGTAGAGGCTCTTTGGTCACTACCATAAGGGGGTCCCTTGGATGCCAGGCCCGGAAAATCTATATATGCGGAATGATCATCTATCTTGGAACACTTAAGTTCCTCTGAACTATCTTTTAAGCTCATTTAATAAGCCATAAGTATTATTAAATTACTTGCAATTTATATATTATATTAAATAAGTAAGCTAACCAGGATACGCTGATATCCACAGGTTACTGAACCAGAATGATTAAGACCTTAAAAAATATTCACGTTAAATACCCAAAGCAAATTTGTGGTTATTTTCGCTGATAATTAAAAAGAACAATCGACAAGAACATTACAATGATTTATTAGCAAAGAGTCGGAGATGGAACCACGCAGTGTCCCACTTGTGCAATTCAGCAATTCAGATCAAACTAAAACATTTTCCTTCGACAAAACAAGTCAAAAACTTCGACAATATGAACAAAAGAACTTCCAAAGAAAATTTACAATTTTTTCCAAAACTTAAAATATTGTTTTACGAAACCAGCGATAACACCAAATGTCCAAAAATAAAATTGATTTATTTTTATATGAGGAGTTAATTGATGTCCAAAAAATTAAATTAATCTCCACATACACCATCATGTTTAAGATCATTAACCATACAGGGTGTAGTCCTCATTCTTCGGTTTCTTGATGATTCTTGCAGAACGAGTCTCAACAAGTTGTGCTGGTACTTCACTAGATTTCATATTCATATTGCATTGATCTTTATTCTCAGTTGTCTTGGTTTTAATCTTTACTTCTTTTCCATATTTATTCGACTCTTCGTTTTTCTCACCAATTTCTGAGTCACATCTCGCCTCAACTTCTGGATACTTCGGTGAATACTGTTCCTCAGTCTCCTCCTCCGTCCAAATAAACTGTGGAATGCAGCGATCCAGTTTTACACATTCTACTGTGCCATTTACTTCTATAAATGCATTTTTCTCAGTCATATGATTGACTTTAAATGGCCCCTTATAGAATGGAGTCAGACAATTCTGTCTGTTTTCGTTAGTTATATTTACATGAGATGCCAGCTTTAAATCTGAAGGTAAATAGCATTTAGACTTTCGACTTATAGTTTTGGTTGGAGCTAAACGATTCATTTTATCTCTCAATGCTCCACCAAACCAATCTACTGAACTAGAGGCTTAATCGAGACAACTTGGAGCTTCTAGTAGAAGATCTCCAGGTAACTTCAATGGCTCTCCATAAAAAAAGTTCTGCTATGGATGTTCCTAACTGAACTCTGTATCTATTTCGCATTGCCAACAAAACTATGGGCAAATAATTTATCCAACTGGATCCACCGGTGCAGCGTAATGCAGCCTTCAGCTCCCTGTGCAGTCTCTCAACCATTCCATTAGCTCTGAGATTATAAGCACATGTGTGTCTTACTTCTATTCCCATTGTATTCAATGATCTGATAAACAGTTCAGACATAAACTGACAACCACGATCAGTAGTTACCCTTACCGGTACACCATATCGCGACACCCAATTATGCAAGAACATAAGTAAGACCTCTTGAGCTGTCATGTCCTTCAGGATTGCTACCTCAAACTGACGACTGAACCGATCAACCATCGTGAGTAAATACTTTTGGCCAGAAATCTCAGGCATTTCTACTATATCAATATGAACATGCATGAAACGACCCGCTGGTATACCAATTGTTTTAATTTCAGTTTTGGTATGACGCCAAACTTTACAAGTTTGACACCGGGCACATGTCCTTACCCAGGCTCTTATGTCTTTCGACATCTTAGGCCATACATATCTATCAGTGACCATCCTGATAGTTGCCTTAAAGGAAGGATGACTGAATTTATGTAGCTGCTGAATTACCTTATACCTTAATTCTAACAGTACATAAGGTCTAGGTTGGCTCCTGGAGATTTCACATAATAACCACTTATCTCCAATCTTCCTGCGTGTATATGAAGGATTCTTTTCCAACACAGCTACTAAAGGATCAAGACCTTGTGCTTCCATCAATTGCTGGACAAAATCATTAGAAGATACAATAGAGCATACGAGTGACTCTGAACGAATTATATCTTCATCTGATACGTCTGGTCTACTGAGAGTATCTGCCACCACATTATCTTTTCCTGAGATATAACTAATGGTAAAATCAAATTCTGCGAGTCGGGTTATTTGTGAATTCACTCGCCGAGAATAATTTAGCCTATTCGCTTTCTCAAGGATACTCAACAACGGTTTATGATCAGTTAATATCATAAACTGATGTCCATCTAGGTAGTGCTCAAAATGCAACACTGCAGAATAAACTGCTAGTAACTCCTTTCCAAGCGTATCATATCGCTTCTCGCGATCTTGGAGTTTCCGACTATAGAATCCAATCGGCTTGACTATAACATTTTCCCGTTGATGTAACACTGCTCCTATGGCTACATCAGAAGCATCTGTGACCAGCTCAAACGGCTTAGTCCAATCCACAAGTGCTAATGTGGTTATTTGGCTTAACAGATCTCTGGCCTTCTGGAATTTTTCCTTGTCGTCCTGGCTAAAATTAATAGGCCAGGACTTCTTGATCGTGCTCCGTTCACGAACTAAATGTCGAGTTAGCGACCTCAAAATTCCAGCTAAACCTGGTATGAAACGACGATAGTAGCTAATCATGCCCAAAAATCTACGCAACAGGCGTACAGTTCTGGGTTCTGGCACATCCTTGATTGCTTGTACCTTATCTTCCAAGGGCTTGATTCCATCCTTGGAAATGGTGTGTCCAAGATATTTTACGGTAGAGCAACCAATCCTGCTCTTTTCTGGTTTCACTACCAATCCATAATGTTCCAGGTTAGACAAAACAATGTCCAAATGCTCCCGATGTTCTTCCCTAGATTGACTATATATAATGATGTCATCGATATACACACTAGCAAATGAACAGTCTTGAAGAACTTCCTCTGTCAGACGCTAGAATGTCTGACTTGCATTCTTCAACCCAAAAGGCATGCATACAAATTCATTCGATCCTCCTCCAGGGAATCGCACTGCTGTGAGCAGTATAGATTCTGCCTCCATAGATACTTGATAGTACGCCTTCTGCAGATCTAACGTTGTATATAACTCATACCCCATTATATCCCTGAGCAAAGTACTCTGGTTCGGTAGAGGATACGAATCGCCTTTCGTTACCGAATTCAATAGACGATAGTTACCACAAACCCTCCATTGTCCCGGTTCAGGTTTGGGAACTGCCACAATTTGAGATACAAATTTGAAATTTGAATGCCTACAAATTCCTTCCTCTCTCAACCGTTTAAATTCTTCAATAGCAACCTGCTGCTTATATTGTGCTAACGGTTGAGCCTTCGGCGAACAAGGTAGTGGTTCCACCAACTCGATTTGGTGTTCTATGTCTGTCTTTAAACCCATGCGTTTGGCATTGCATGGTAAAAAAACGGCCAGGTGTATCTCGATGACATCCGCCAAGTCATCGGCGACGACGGGTCTGTGTAGTCTCACTGACCTAACTGCTGAGGTCCCAGTCTCAGTATAAGTCACCATCCCAGTGTCTTTCCCAATGGTCCTAGATTTTGGATCTAAAGCGAGATCAAAATGGATCAGAAGTCCATCCCAATGATGTTATCCTTTATATCAGCGACCAGAAAATTCCACGTAAATGGAGATTTCTGCCCCAATGTCACAGACAAGTCTTTAACTCCCTTAACCTCAATTGGACTCCCATTAGCAGCCCATAGTAGGTAATCGAATGTGGGGCTATCAATTTCCACCACATCGGATCGAACTATGCTCACCTCTGCACCCGTGTCTATTAAGAAATTTAACCAGCTAAGTTCATCAGTTATATCGAACTTATTGTTGCTATAACCACCAACCTCTTTAAGATTACCTGCCAGCCGAAATCTAACAGATTTACGGACTGTATTACTGCGCATTTCTTCCATCGAAGCTTCCGAAACTAACTTCGATGATTTTAGTATGCCACGAATATGCATACCTTGGAGCCTTGCATGCGCAACCCCCCTACGGCTCCTATTAGCGGGGGCTCCATTAGTTTTCCGGAAGCATCGACCAGGCTACAGGAAGACTACTTCCTTTCCATCGGGGACCACCCAACTTTGGAAACGTGCATCCCCCTCCTGACATTTTCCAAGCTCGGCGTATTGACGATGCGATATGCACCACTCGCGTGGTCCTTGTACACCTTCCCGCGATTCGGCTCTCCAACGCTTGGAATTTGAACGTTGACTCCGAGAATTTACCCTACTTCTGTTGGAACTTTCATTATTGTTTTTTATCCAACCCACATCCCTGCGGAGGGTACTTAATTCATTCTCTATGGTCAGGAGTCTCTCTGAGAGATGTCTGAGTTGCTGCTCCAGGCGTGAATCTGCGGTTACTGCATACACCTTATGTTCCTTCTGACGATACATTTTGTCCAACCCTTTGAGCTTCTTTGGCCACTCTAGTTCCAATGTATCATATACATCCAAGGTGGCTCTTAGTCTAGCAGGCAATTCTGCTACAAATATACTATTTATAACTTCCTCAGATATATCAAGCCCGATGGATTTTGAAATAAGTCTGTCATAAAATTCAGATGGAAGTAGACTTCCCATCTTTTCCTGACGTAATAAGTCAGTCATCCGTTCAATCCTCTCGGGTTGATATCGTCCATGGAGTTCATCTACTAGAAGCTCAAATGCATTTTCTGGTTCGTTCTCAGTAACAAAATTCCTGAGTCTAAATAGATTCTTTTTTAATGGCTCAGGTAAGCACCACCACGCCGGGAGCAAACCTTTCTATAGGGTCGGTCATCCGTATTAGTTTAAAATAAAATTTTGCTTCTTCGACCTATTCAGAATGGTTGTCTGGTCTGTACATGGTGAGCTTAACATTGCTATCCATAGAATTGCGGCAAAAACGATCATCTACATCATATCTTTCCGCATAGAGGATCCTGGCGCGGTCGCCATTTTTTGTAGAGGCCCTTAGGTCACTACCATAAGGGGGTCTCTTGGATGCCAGGCCCGGAAAATCCATATATGTGGAATGATCATCTATCTTGGAACACTTAAGTTCCTCTGAACTATCTCTTAAGCTACAATCCTTAAGTCCGCTAGCCAACTGCTCTGTATCCTCAGTATTTAATAAACCAGACATGATATTATTAAATTACTTGTAATTTATATATTATATTAAATAAGTAAGCTTACCAGGATACGCTGATATCCACAGTACTTCTTAATACTATCTGACTTAAAGTGTAAATGAAATCGCCGTAGTACCTCCCTAGATGCCAAGGGAACACCTGACGAGCACTAAAACGTTTATGCGCAGGCGTCCGCGTAGCGAACAGTCATAGTCAATGGCCCTGAAGAGGGCCTGGGATCGTTCTCTGCAAGCATAATCTTATGCATGCTCACTTAGTACCGGTGTACTTCGTTACAGCCTTTGTGCCTTCCGACACCGCATGTTTTGCAAGCTCACCGGGCAAAAGCAGCCTCACGGAAATTTGCACCTCGCGACTGGTAATGGTTGACTTCTTGTTGTAGTAAGAAAGTCTGCTGGCCTCTGCGTCAATGCGCTCGAAACTATCATTAACGAAGGAGTTCATTATTGACATAGCCTTGGAGGAGATACCAGTATCCGAGTGCACCTGACGTAGCACCTTGTAGATATAGATGGCATAAGATTCCTTCCTCCTCCTGCGCTTATTCTTCTTGTCAGTCTTCGGCCGCTTAATCTTGGCAGCCTTCTTCGCAGCTTTACCAGAAACAACCTTTGGTGGCATGACTATAATGCAGAGCGATATTAACGCGCCTTCGGCGTAAAAATTCTGTAAATGTGAAATTAAAGTGTAGCTTTCCATGTAGATATTTATGCGACTGGTTAGATAAATAATATTGGTGTCTATATCTATTTTGAAAACTCGATTTAAATAATCTCAGGTTGTACAAGTTAATGAAATAATAGTACCGACTTTGAACAATTTCATTTAAATGGTATTAATTAATACTAAATGAAAGATTACTTACTATAAGAATAAGAAAAGCGCAACAGCCACTGTAGACGCGTTCATAGATTTATATTATATTTAACTGACAATCGGCCCTTATTTCATTTTCAATATTAATAAAAATTAAATCATTTAGCAACTGTTCTTAATCCATCGGCTGCCGCCCTCCTTCACGCACCTGCTTTTTTTTATGCGAAGAAGTACCAGAGGAAATGTTGCATGTGCACGCTGTTGATATAAGTTTCAATCGTGGTGTTGTTGTTGACCCAGGTCTAACGGTATAACGAATAATTGCCGTTTCAACTGGAATTTGTTGGACTGGCCGCTTTTTATTTGGTCAACTGCAGCTCGTATTAAGTCGATTACTCTTGTGAATGTATCGGTTTCAAGACAATTGGACACAAGTACAGCCCATAAGAGTTAATGGACGGTTTAAAACCACCAGCGACTGATGTTCGCAACTAAACGCAGTGACTAAACTTGACTTCTATCCCACTTTTGTTTTGTGCAATCTTTCGTTGCAACTAATGAGTAGAAAGTGGCTTTCCATGCTTGATCTAAAACAGGGTTCTTGGAAAATTGGCCTCTGGCCCGAAAAGAACTGGAAAGTGGCGGTGCCATCACCCAAAGTCCATTAGCGATTTACTTTAGTACAATTTGGTCTAAAGAACGCACCCAATGTGATTTTACAACATACTTACTGACGATGGTGGAGACTGCTTGTGGTGTTTCGAAAGGCGTTGACCACTACACATAAGACCTAAACGCACGAAGCATTCGGTTAATATTTGCAAGTGGCTTAGTGTTTAGTGCACAAGATTCCGAAGCAGATGTTCCCAGGTTGAAGCTCTGTCCGCGGAACATTATGGACAGTACGTTCTGAGTTCCCAATAAGGACGAAACTGATCTACTGATCACTACTCATTCTACAATTACGCTCTATTGTTTATATTGACAAATGTATGTACATAATTGATTAAATTTTTATATAAACTTGGAAATCTTGATTAATATAATTGTTATCTCCGCCCGCATAACTGATGATCGTTTCATTATATAAATAATAATTTCAATACCGCTTCCCCAAGTAGCGTTGTGTCTGTTCTATAATGACAGATTGGGGATGACTAGTTGGAACTTCGGATTACTATAAGCTCTACCTAAAGGAAAGACTAAGAAAAAACATAAGTTAGTATGTAACACAAAATTTTTTGCATTGTGCGGTAGAGTGGCTGAGTGGTTAGAGCATCGGATACCGAAGCAAACGTGCTTAGATTAAGCTGTACACAAAAGGTCAGGTGTGTATATAAAATCGCAACTTTGATTCGGGTAATTGTTATCACCTCCCCCGCAACCAACGTTCGTTTAAATATAGACAGCTTAGAATCCACATTGCATATAGTGATGCGAAACTTGTTCCAATATAAAGGAGATGCTGTCATTGGATGCTTTCCATTTTACTTGCGTTAGAACACACACACACACACACACACACACACACGAGTATTCCGGTAAATCACCGCTTGCGCAACCAATGACCGTTTAATTATATAAATGTTTAATTCAATACCACTTCCCCATGTAGTGTGGTGTCTGTTCAGTTATGACAGATTTGGGATGGTTAGTTGGAACTTTGGGTCTAAATGGATGCCATATGAGCTCAACCTAAAAGATAAAGAGACTAACCAAGTTACATTAGTTAGTATATAGCTGAAAATTGTGTGTAGTGTAGTGTGCGGCAGGGTGGCTCAATGGTTAGAGCACCAGATTCAGAAGCAAACGTGTCGAGCTTCGTGCCATGTCCGCGGAAAATTCTGGCCAGTACATTATGTTACTAATAATGACAAAACCAGTCTACTGGAGGAATTGCCTTTTATACACTATAAAATTCATAGTTTATACTGACAGGTTTAAGTGATTCATGGGCCAGATGCTTATATCAAGACCGCAACCTTGATCATAAAGTTGTTACGGATAACTGTATTTTTCACTGCACGATAGGGTAAGCGACAACGGTTTGTCGTTTAAGCATAAAAAGTAGCGATGAACATTTTACCAACATTGGATCACTATCCTTTATTTATAACGGCATCAGCCTGCGGATAGTACGTAGCGAACCGTGATCAGCTGATTCCAGAAAATACGCACTATTCAACAAATAACTTCTACCACGGATCCTGGTTTAAAAAAGTAAGGATAGTACAACCAGCTGCTGTCTTTATTATCATTAAATAAGGTTCGCAGGTTTTGAGAAATATATAATTATCGTGTAGATCGAACAATATCGATTGCCTTTTCAACATTATACAAATATTAGTATATACTGAAAAAGGTATGTACATAGGGGGCCAGATGTTGATATCAAGATTTCAACCTTGATTTATATAACGATTTATATATGAATGGCTTTATCTCCAGTTCATATTAAAAAGAATGTGCAAGCCAATTGTATAAACTAGCCTAGCCTAATGTAAAATATATCAGAATATACCGATTAAGTCAACTGAGTTCACCTTTGAAAAATCTACCATCAATATTGCTAGAAAATATTTAGAAACAGCTTTTCGGAGGACATCGTCCATTCGAAAAGAACTGGAAAGTGGCGGTGCCATCACCCAAAGTCCATTAGCGATTTACTGTAGTACAGTTTGGTCTAAAGAACGCACCCAATGTGATTTTACAACATACTTACTGACGATGGTGGAGACTGCTTGTGGTGTTCCGAAGAATGTGCAAGCCAAATTGTATAAACTAGCCTAGCCTAATGTAAAATATATCAGAATATACCGATTAAGTAAACTGAGTTCACCTTTGAAAAATCTACCATCAATATTGCTAGAAAATATTTAGAAACAGCTTTTCGGAGGACATCGTCCATTCGAAAAGAACTGGAAAGTGGCGGTGCCATCACCCAAAGTCCATTAGCGATTTACTTTAGTACAATTTGGTCTAAAGAACGCACCCAATGTGATTTTACAACATACTTACTGACGATGGTGGAGACTGCTTGTGGTGTTCCGAAGAATGTGCAAGCCAAATTGTATAAACTAGCCTAGCCTAATGTAAAATATATCAGAATATACCGATTAAGTCAACTGAGTTCACCTTTGAAAAATCTACCATCAATATTGATAGAAAATATTTAGAAACAGCTTTTCGGAGGACATCGTCCATTCGAACAAAGACGCTTTCACAACTGATTGAAGCGTAACATCGCTTCGATTAGGCCGATCGAAAATGATCTATGTTTGGCATACAAACGGAAACACTTAATAAAAGCATTATTTGTTCAATGTCTTATATTCGATAGAAAATAAGTCATCAAAACGCGATATTTTACACCTTCAAAAGTTAAACAAACAAATATAGAACACAGACTTGGGCTATTGCCTAAGATAATAAAAAAACGATATTTTATCAAGCGTCATATTTAATTTTCGAATAGTCAATTGGAAAGACGAAAAAAGAAACAGAATCCATATTTACAAAATAAATGAATATTTTAATACAAGCGCTAAATAATCCAAATTTATCTTGACATCACCATTCCGAGTAGTACGATGTCCTCAATTCTCGAGCCTTTTCGAGCAATGATGAGATTTCCGTTTCAGGATAATTCTATATAAAAGATTGATAAAATACATTTTTTTAAATAGTGTAAATGTCTAAATTTGGATAATATTACGAGACTTGTTTTAAAATTACAAAAATTAAGGCTATTCTGTGCGATTACGTTGCAGAGTGCTACTTTGATTGACAGAGGAATAACAGTGTAAATGCATATGAGCTTACATCTCGCTATCAACAAAATGCCGCTGTAAAAATTAGCTGAAAATGGATTAAAATATAACGTGGGAATAATTATAATCAGGTCTGATATCAAGAAGATGTCCCTTTAGTTCCCTTTAACAAGTCAGAATAAAGAAGCTAAACAAGAAAGATCTCGGCAGGGTGTGCGTAATCTAAGTTTGTCTTATTTAATTATATTCTGCTGAATAAGCTATGGATAAATTGATATATAATTTTAAAGTACATTGAATAAATGTGTGAATATAAACCTCTGTGATACCTGTCTATACTTCTTTAAGGCAGGTATTGTTGCAGAGGCTGTTTTTGAGGACGAGAACGCGCTAATGGCTATAGTCAGGTTTGATGTGAATGCTACAGAATTATCTCCCAGAAGTACATGTCGAAATCAGCAGAAAGATCAGGAGAATAAAGGAGGGACCAGTGAGGTCTCAGGAATTAATAATGAAGAATTAGTATGTAAATTTGTTTTAAATAGGAGACACACTGAATTTTCGGAGACTGCTATATATAATTGTAATTACTATAGAACTATGTATCATGCAGAAATATGATTTTTAAATTTGCCTTAGAAGAACTGGTTCGTATGTTAGCGGGACACACGAATATTATAGCCAACGAATTATTAAATATTAAAAAACATCTAAATCAAAGAAATATTATGACCACTGAAGAATTCAACATCAGATATCAAACTCACATGGACGAATACAACAACCCATTTATCACGGAAACTTCACTTTAGTTACAATTTATTTAAAATTAACCTTAAAAAATGAACACGTCAAATAAAGTTTATCGATAACCAAAATAAAAGCACCAACCATTAATTGACGAAAGGTGAGCTATCATCATCATCATGTCCAGCCACACAAAAATCAAGTGACTAATGTTTCACTTCCATATAACCATAAGCAGTGAAAAAAAGTATATAAGTGAATTTAGACAAATTATTATTGAGATTTGCGAGAGAGAGAGAGAGGGGAGGTAGAGAGAGAGAGAGAAGGAATACCTTGCTACTATAAGTAAATTTATCAGGATAACTCACAGAAATGAGGCAAACAAGATCTCTACACAACACCATTATGGCCAAGTTAGCATTCGGGCAAGGCGACATCAGCAATACAGCTTCCTTGCGGATTTCACTGTATCACGTCATAAACAAACCAAACCTCGCAGCTAACTTTGCCCTACCAAGAAAAGAAAGTTACGAAGATGATTCTACTAGAAATCTGCAACAAGATCACCACTGAGCTCGATTCGATGCCATATTGCTAAGGGTTTCTAACCAAGAGCTGTAATGCGCACGAGGACCCCATCCCGGCAGACGAGTGGATCCTATACTACCCATTTTGGATGTAAGTGACTTTAATTGTTTCTGCCATGTCAAAATCTGCCCACCTTGTTTCTTACGCCAATTTTTTGCTGGATGACAGAACAGAGCTCTATTGGGCAATAGAAATGAGGGCATACGCAAAACGTGACCGAGCCAACGAAGTTGATGGAGCCTTATTTGTTTTTCTAACGACGAGCACTTATTGTCAGATCCAAAAATACGTCCACGGATGTCAACGTTAGCTATTCGTTGTTGGTAACCAACATGTGCTATACTTTTCAAACAACGATGATCGAATGCCTGTAAGCGTCTCAGATAATTAACTCTAGGTGAGTTATACTATAGATTAACTCCTGCTTATTTCCAATCTTTCATTTTACTCTAGTAAACAGATAGTGAGAAATCATGCATTTGATGTGAATTCTTTAATTGTAAATTTATCGTACCTCGAATGGTCTTATGTACAATATTTAGCTTACAATTTTCCGACTAGCGTAAAATCACTTCATCTATAAACAAACTTAATTAGAACAAACAAACTTATTTTATTTAAAGGCTACTTAAACGGGCTTCCATTACCAATGATTTATAATACTGAACGACACAGAACTACATCAGTTAAGAAAGAGATCACAAATATATCTATAAAATATCAATAACAACAACAATAATAAAAATAACAACAATAATAAAAATAACAATGACAATAATAATAACAACAATAATATTAATAATAATAATAATAAGTAATAGTAATAATAATAGCACTTTTTCTTGGCAAGAGGGGTCATCCAAACCGATAATTAAGCGATCTAGATTTAATGAAGATAGGAAATTCAAAAAAACTTGTTTCTTATTCTCATACTTGCAGAAGCCGGATCACTTGAGAAAAATCAGAAGATAGCAGACGATCGCGTATGTTTCTAAAAAAGAACAAAGACAGGCATAAAGTATTAAAACAAAATTATTTTCTTGAATTTATTTCTAAGAAAAGTGTATAGACATCGTTATTACTTAAATAGGCACATACCATTACAAATAATCAGTCTAGTACCATTAAACAACTTTCTCATGTTTATGAATATACTTCATTTGTTTACCAAATACCAGTACCAACACTTCCATGGAGGACTCAGAACCCATACTACAATCTATGATTATCTTCATTAATTATGAAAAATAGATGTGTCTTCCCGCACAACATCAGATTTAAATAATATATTCTACCCATCCTTTTTTATGGTGTTCCCCTGTTGTTTCATGAAATCCTTTGAGCCATTAGCTGCTTCAATCTCACAATCGGTCAAAGTAATTCGCCTGGAACAAAAAAAATCTCTGCCAATTAGAGGTAGAGGTGTAATAATTCACCGGGACATACCACTGACTGACAAGTTTAATCAGTGATTAGGTATAGGTTTTCATATTTTATTTGTTAATTGAAAATCTAATTAATGAATAAAATACCAGAACTAACAATAGTTGTAACAATGCGACTAAATAAAACACTGAACGTATTGTTTAATTAGTACTGAAAAATAGATTGTTCATATTCTCTTTAGTAATACAATACGTAATTGTTAAATTCATGCGAAAATTAATTAAAACAATCGAACGAATTTCTTGCATTCGTTTATGCAAGTTTCGTTCTTTAGGCGGATTCGCTGTTTTCGTAAAACCGCTCCAAATAGAAAAGTTTTAATATATAACAATTCGTCGTTTATGGTATTAATTTTTTCCACTAACATTCGTATCAGCTCATCTACCGAAGATTGAGAAGCCAAATTACTTAAATTTTGAATTATTTTGCTCAGTGCTGTCCATTCGTGTTGTGGATTTGATCGCATTTTTCTTGTGCGGGACAATTGATAGTACTCGTAGGTCGGTAAAATCTTGAATACCGTACATTTTCAGTTGCTCCGATTATTGGCCTTGATTGTGGGTTCTCACTTGTCCCTTCTTTTTCTATGCCTTCCATCAGCTGCTTGTCTGAAAAATTCACTATTAACTATTTTCGCTGCATTAGTCATACGGTTCTGCAAGCGAGTTCACTATCATTCCAATAATCCTTAAGGAGAGCAATTAGCGAGTTCGCGGCTTCAATGGTAGCCATTACCACATCTCTCATATCAACCGACGACCTTGAAACTGCTTAATCGATCGTGGCCATTTCGATTAAAACGGCGTTGTGTATTGGGTTCAACATCTTCACCGGACACGGAACGTTATTCACAATGTGTGGCGCCGTGTGCTCCAACTTAACCATAATGACGTAGTCTCCGAAACATAGGAGGGTGTATGTGGGTAGTTGGGCATATCTTTTTTTCTGGTTGGAGTTAAGTGCTATAGGCAGTCCTCAGTACCTTAGTGCTACGCGTTCGACTGGAAGACGTAGCTAAAATTCACAGACCGGTTTTCGGAGCAAAGCCTATGGCTGTACATACTGGAAATCGGATGGATCGCTCGATTTAATGCACTTCGTTCCTTCAGTAACCAGGGGCCTCGAAGCACTAACATCACAGAACCTTTTCACAGAAAGATGCGCTCACTCAGTAATAACGTTAACCTAAGTTTGATACGGCGCAGCTCTGAAATACCTTATATTACGTTTCTTGTACCACTTGAATTGTGCATCATAGTTGGTAACTAGTAAGGAAACAAATCGACTGAGCCAATGTTCTGCTGAGCACCTTACAAGTTTTTCTGTCGGCGCTGGTTTCAAATGTATAAACTCTTCTTACCAGGAGAACTTGTCCACCATGGAGAGCACATAGGCCCCTCAACAGGCGACAATAAGTCTAAATGAAAAAAATTGACTACGTACTGTGGCATTAAAAAAAATAGAAATACCTATTAGCTTGCGCAAGCTTTTTCGATCGACCACCATCTCCACTAGAAGTGGTCTATAGTAATTCATCATAAGAGAAACCTGGCGCAAATGGTTCGTGATAAAAGACACTGGTTAATTCTTAATAAGCTGTACGTACGAATCAAATTACATAGATGAATTTGCTGAAATTAAGTTTCCAAGGAAACGCAATTGCCGACCTACTTAAACAGTATCAGAATTGAAATGTAATCGCTATTCTACGGCTTCAAACAGCATCTTCTGCACCTAAACACGCAATTACTGTTGTTGTTGTTGTCCAAATAATTGCACCGTCAGTATAGGCTACTGCACAGATTGAATCTGCCACGTAGAACATATAATGGAACACAAGGAGCGTACTTTAGACTAAATGATCTTTAAGTAATTTAGCAATTTACTTCAGGTACCTGGACAGACACTCCAACTTTTCAAAGCCGATATGCCAAAAGCCATACTTTAGAATAAGCAATGCAAAACATTGCTACAGACTAGTTGCGGGTAAATATCACGCAGGACAGGCATGGAATGCGGGTTAGGTTTAGTCACCGAGTTTAACTGCGAAACTCAGCAAACTTTCGACGCAAACTATACTTTTTCGTGGCGTGAATTATAGGAGAATGGAATAATGTTCAAGATGGTTCTAATACAGATATTTATCATGTATTGCTTTGCTTGAGTAAGCGATGTGACTTTATTTTGAGGAGCGCCATATACTAGTGATTATTCTTAACCGTCGTTTAACTACGGCTACGGTTAAAAAGATATCGAATGTAGGTCCACGGCTTTTGGTTCATTTGGAGTTGAAATATTGTGTGGTATTGGATTCCAAACGCTTTTCATCACACGGGGAGTCGACATGTCAAACTATGCACTGGAGTGTTGCATACCGACAGCACGGAACTGACTCTTCAGCTTCGCGAGGCCTATATGTTTTTTCTTATAATCGATGATCCTAACCAAATTTACAAATAAAGTCTAAACCCAACAGGGTTATCTGGGTAATCACAAGAATAAAATACAGGTAGATTTATTACTAAGCTAGTATCCCATTCACCCGCGGCCACCATAGCCTTACCGGAAGCCCGACACAAATTTGCTAATGTTGGCCGTATCAGGCTTAACGGAAAAAAGATGGTCAAAATCGAAACAACGGCTCCAGTAACCAACTGCATAATTAAAATCTGTTCATTTACGAGGTCTAAATATGTAACTTTAATAGGAATCCTTAAATGTGGCAAAGATTAAAAGAGTACTTTTTCCTCGCGAGACATCTGATTGTTAGCAGACTGTATGGAGATCTGCCGATTCTCTTCTGTAGACTCAAAATTCTGAGCACCCGATGGAACTTTATTTTGAAAAGTACCTCGATTATCAATGTTGGTGAGAAGGTGGACCCTGTTGCCATCTTAAAATGCGTTTTCTGGAGAACTACTGTGATGTTGCCGCTCAATAGGCGATGTATTGGTCCCAAAAGCTTGTGTCTTTACATATTGAAACTGCTCCCTAGCCAATGGATGCTAATGTTCTTCACGGACCCACTGTACATAATTCTAAGAATATTCAGAATAAATATTATTTCTGCGCGCAGTTTTAATTGAGCTTATCCATGGAAACATTGACTCCAGTGTAAAATCCATCATTGCCGAATTTAATAGAGCCTGGATTCTTTCCTCCAGGTCTCCCAGGCGTACTTGACAGAGAGCCATATCTGGAAGTGTCCAGCTAACTTCGGAAAATTATTTTGGCAAAAAATATTTAACTAAGTCTTCTTATCGGTCAGACGTCATTTTGCTCAACACGAATGCCTTATTTTTAATAAATTATTCATAGGAGTTTGCTTTTAGAAAGCGCATCCATTTTGTAAAACAAAATACAAATAATTATACTTTCATATTTACCTCTGCGGCTCGAACGCTGTTTCCATAATTCTCCCGGCTGCTTCACCTTAATTCGTGCACTTCTGCGTAGTCTTTCTGTTGTATTCTCGTCGACCCTACATAGGACAATTGTAGTGTTCCCGGCCTTAAATGTGTCTACTGCTACATCTTCCTCCCCTCAGGCATCGGCCTTGACACCCTATTGAAATGATCATAGTCGCCGACCCTTAGGCGAGTGTGTGTAGATCATCCGGAACAGGCTTGTCAAAGTTTGGCGCCCACATATTCAATAATTTTTCTCAGGCGCTCTTGAATATTTGCTATGGTGCAGCTCTCATAGGATCCAGGGATTACGGGTTCACCTTCAAGTCTAATATGCACTACATAGACCATGGTTATCGAAGCAAATTCCGTAGCTATTGATATTGCAAATCGCATGGCTCGCTTGACCAAATGTAATTTGTGTCTACACGATGCCGGGGCCTCGCGGGGTAACCTCTTCTATTTTTTGTGGTTTGCAACGCTGACATATAATGCACTGTTGACAATAGCTACGAATTTCTTTGGACATGCCAGGCCAACACAATCGCGACTGCAATGCCACAATAAGGCGCCCGGCGCGGGGATGTCCCAACGTTTCACACCAAAACGCAGTTTTTCAGGCTCAACGTTTTCTATGGTGCGGATACCACTGTGCCATTTTTTTAACTGATTGATTATTTCGAGGCATGTGGCATCATTTCTCTGTTCTTCAGAGACCCGCACAGCAGAAATTCTGTTGAGCGCATCGGCTGCCGCATTCTCGATCTCGGCTCTATGATGAATTGATACATCGTATTCTTCCAGCTCTTCAATGGCTCGGTGTATTCGTTTCTTCTCAATTCATAGTGATCTTCAATGCACTAGCGCTTTGTGGTCGGTAAAGACGTCTATGTGTCCTGTGACAATAGCCACCTTTAAGACACCTAATGAACAAAGGGTCTTATCTAGGGCAGACATTATTTCAACAGAAATTGCCGCGTAGAAGCGCCCGTATAAGAATGAAGCAGTCTGCCCAATGATAAAAGCTCTAGTAGATTTTCGTTGTTTAATGGCCAAGTCAGTGGTAATTCCGACACATCAGCTCCAGTATCAAATTGCATTATTAGGTTGTTCTGCTGGTCTTCATTCGATCTACCCTCTCGGAGCCTCCGTAGGATTAATATTTGTGCCCTGATCTCGCCGACATTTATTTGTGAGATTGTGAACCCTGTTTCCCCACTGAACTGGCCGTTCTCGAGGAGCAGTACATTGGTTTTGCTGACGCTTAAACGCCGTATTCGTCGGAGCTGGAGTCCTTATATATTGACTTTGCTTCCAGGCCACTGGCTGTTGCCTTTTTTCACGGAATTGATTATTATACCGCGAAGAATTCCAGTACGGTATGTCGCTCCTGCCAGATGTTGTAACTGGATCCATGCGTGGAGTTTAAGCTGCCACTTTGTTTGTCATCATTGCCAAACTTTGAATAGCCTGAAGTCTCTCTTCAAGGTCTCCCTGGGCGCTGGATATTGCAACGTATCTGGTAGGATCCAGCAGCATGAACATGGCCTCATGCGGTTGCAACCCGGGTAAAGACTCAGTAAGCTTCGAGAACTACCGCTTGATACGTGCCATGGTATCCATGGGCATCTCACTCAGTTATGGTTTCAGGCTGTATAATTCTGAGAACACCTTCTGAGGCCTGGCCCGGAAATGATCCAACACGCGTCTTTTTTACTCTTCATACGTGAAGTCAACCGGCAATTCCAATTGGACTGCTACTGTCCGGTCCACTAATTCCTGGACAGCCACATGCACAATAGGTGCTTCTAATGTAAATTCTTGGGCTCGAACTGATGCTTCAAATTTTTTGAACCACAACTGTGGCCTTTCCACATCTAGTGGTGCCAACATCGGCTTAAACTCTGATGACGGTCTGAAATAACTCGTCGATTCGGCTGAAAACGCCGGCATATTTCCTCCTGATTCCTCTTCGGCGTGGTCGCCATTGTTGTGTCTACCTATATTGGATGGCCCACGTACACGTATGTCGTCTGTGTTTATTATCAGCGTATCGTCCAGACGAGACTTAATTATGCCTTATTCTGCAGTTACATTATTCATTTGAGAAGTCAGTCCCTGAATCAACGTTTCCAACCCATCAGAAGCCATTTTAAATGTACCACAAATGCATTATTTTTACTCAATTATATATAGAATTTTGCTCGCATAACGAGCATCGATTTAATAAAACAAATTTACAAATACTAATTAATTTATGTTCACTTCGGCTCGAAGTCTGCTTTTATCATTGGGCTGACTTCTTCCCTTTTTATACGGGCGCTTCTGCGAGGAATTTCTGTTGAAATGTCTGCCCTAGATAAGACTTTTTGTTCATTATTTGTCTTAAAGGTGGCTATTGCCACAGTGAGGAATGTGGGAAATAGGATGGTACAATCTCCTATATGAATTTGTAAACCTGCAGTAGTGAAGCTAACTTAATATAAAGTCACGACAATTCATTGTTGGTAAAATATATGTGCTAGGCTTCTCAAATTATAATGGTTGAATGCGTGCAAGCGTCTAAAATCATCAACTCTAATAGGCCAAGTATCTTTATTGTATAATAAAACTGTACGAAAACATGAGGTGTACCTAGATTGAAAGTCTCCACAAATGGCGAAGGTTTGAGAAAGTTACGCTAGCTTTTGCGATTCCCATACTCATCTCGTCAATCATATTTCCTGAGTTATTGATAGACCTGTCAACTACGTCTAGATCCTAAATTTGAAGCTGCAGAGTTGGAGTGAGTGGCGGGTGATTCTGTATAAGTATCTTACAATTAGAGTGCGAATTTTATACCGAAAGAAAAAAAAACTACTACTAATCTATTCAAGATGGACTGAACAAAATATTTATTGTCGAATAGTGATAAAATACCGTCAGCATAGTTAAGATCGATTAATTCACCACCCGAGAGAATCTCGACACCTACATCCTGATAGTATGGAGGAGTGCTTTTCATATTAGCATCTATTACAAAATTAAACAAAACTGGGAAGAGTGGACAGCCTTGACGGACACCACTGGTAGCAGTAAACTTATGTGTTAATGCGCTGTAGGCCTTAACCCGACAAGAATTGTTTGTGTATACTGCTCGTAAAATATTTACAAATTTGTTGGGCATACTGCTTTTCGACAGAATATCGAATAGAAAATTGCAATCTACTGAGTCAAATGCACCCTTGAAGTCTAAAAAATAGGATATTGTGCGATGGCGATATAAATATCTTTGTTCAAGAACTTCCCATACAAAATATTATCTATACAACCTCATCCTAACAGGAATCCCTCTTGATCTTCGTTAGTATGTGATTCACGCGAAGCGCTAAGACGGCGTAAGGTAATTGAAGCAAATAACCTAGATACGACTGCAGTCAAGCGTATATCACAATGGTTATCACACGAATAACGATTATCTTTTTTCGACAATAGGAATGATTGTCGACTCAATCCAAGCAAGCGGTGCGGTTTCCTCATACCGTATAGTACGAAAAATGTCAGTCGATGCTACAGAAATTATATCGTCATCATCCTCAAATAAGCTCGAAAGCTAATCCTCGAGGCCAACAGCTTTGCGACGTGTAAGGAATAGGATTACATTCCGTATCTCTAACTCTGATTGGTGTTAGGGATTAACATTTAACCCTGTTGATACAAGCATACTTTCCGGGATCGGGACTATCGAGTATCCAAGAAAATTGATATTTGAAGTGTTAAGTCCACCTACTAAGACGACATATTTTATAGATTTTTAGATGGTTGTTGCTACCATTTACTGTTTTGGTAACTTAAATTTCTCGGACCAGTTGCGCGAAAAAATTGGAGTAAAAATTGTTTATTGACTTATGTGAACGTTTCTTTTATATTTTCGGCTTTTTATTCAAACGGATTAAAGATCAAGACCCGGCTTAGGTTGGTGTCGTACAAATCTACGAGTATTATTATAAGTCGAGCTAGCGAAAATTTTGCGCCTAATTTTGAGAATTTGCATAGATTTTACAGATACCCAATAGCCATTACAACGGCAACCTACAATTACTTTTAAACAAGGTTGCGATCTTGATATATACACCTAACCCATTATGTACACACATTTGTCAGTATAAACTAAGTATTGTATAGTGTGAAAAGGAAATTCACCCAGTACCTACAGTGCCACATACAGTAGTACTCGCATTATTCATGGTGGAACTTATCTTCATCCACAGCAAATTATAATTTTCGCCAGCAAGAGAACTTAACTTCGACTTTAGAATGTCTTCATATTTTTGGCGAAAAGACGGCTGTTCGAGTTCGCTTACACCTATTTGAGGCTTAATTTTATTTATTTTTCCGGAAAACCTGAATACAAATTTAAAACAGATAAGTACTTGATCCGAGTCTACATGTGTTCCAAAACGAACGACAATCCCGGATGCAACCGCGCCATCTACAACTAAATAAGGCCTTTTAACATCTTAGCAGAATGAACCGTAATGCCCATCCTACGGAAATTGACATCATTGAGTGAATAGATAGTAAAACTCCTCACACAGAATGATCAGCCTATCGATGATAATAGATATTTCCAAAACAATGGAACGAGAATTTACCCCACCGAACAATGGGCACAAAGTGTAATATTTATTTGAAACGGTGATCTGTTGCGAACTATTAGCGGAAAAAGAATGATCAACAATATCCTGAATTTTAGTTGATGTCTACATGGCTGTGCTCAAACTATTAAATTCCTGTCCTGGCTACTTTTGACATAGTTTCGCATGTGGCTAGAAAAGCCACATGGTAGTGCCAGGGCATGAACAAATTTTTGTTTGCATAGATCTAGACAACATCTATTTGTATTCATAGCCTCGAAATAGGGTACTTCCTTTGAAATGATTAACGCCTGTTGAACAAACACAAATTGCTCCATTATCTTATAGCCGATTCAGCCATATTTTCTGACTTCGAGGAATTCGAGACAATAATGCAAATCATTGTTGGCTTATAAAGCCTCATCGTATGACTCTTGTAGGCAGTAATTATCAATAAACAGTGTAGGCTCACCGAAACCGTATATGTTACTACGACAGAAATTCTCTAATTAACTTTTTTTAAACAGGAAGAACAGTTAACATAAAAATACAAAAATTTTTACACCTTAACCAAGAGAATAAAACAGTAAAAATGATAACTCAATCGTTTCTAAACAACTACACTCATACGCCATTATGACCATCTGGGCGATTGAATTAATTCATTAATCAATTAAAACACACGTACACACATGTATGCGCATATTCCACAATTCAAACAGGAAAGCATAATTAAACAGTTCATAACAGAATTATTCTTCCATGCTATCTGAGTGGTCTACTTCTTTCATGAAATAAAAGCACAAAATGCATACACAGATTAGTTCATAGTTTAACAGAAGAAAGATAGCTAACACACAAATATGATAACGATTTAACCCGGAAGTCAGTATCGTCTGTCTGCCTTACCAAACAGTCAGCTCTGTTTTATGCACTATTACATACGTAGTCCTATTCGAAAAAGGTTCAGTTATGCTTCTTCTTCCCTTGGCGTAACACACTAAACACCAATCAATGATCTAGTAAATGCATTTACCAAAACTAACTGGACTGTACTTTTTATAAGCAACAGCTCTTATCATACTTTATAAATAATAAAACATAATATTTCGGGCACTTTGTAGCATTCTCGTTTTAAAATTAAAACGATCAATAATACTTACATTAGCATGGCACAACATGTGTACAAAACCAGAGAAAACCTGCGTTCATCACAGAGAAAGGAGTCCCACAATCGAATAACATCTATGAAATAAAAAATGATAAGCCTTAATATAAAATGTATAAAATTAAAGTTATAAGCTATTACGACAACGTACTTTAGCCTAAACTAAACGCATAATAGGTAGGATATAAAGAACAAAAAAAGTGTTCAACGGGGGATTAGTGTCCACAATCTCACAAAATAAAGGTAGTCGAGTTCAGGGCAAAATTAATAATCCATCTGAGGCTCCGATGGGTAGATCGAGTGAAGACCAGCGGAACAACCAAAAAATTGTTCCGAATCAGACGGCCTTTGAAGAAAAAGAAGCATGGAAAACGTTGCCAAATGTAAGGATTATTATTAAAGTAAAATTTATAGAACTCTTCAACGGACCGCCAGTAATAATGCAATTGGATACTGGGGCTGCTGTGTCGGCAGTACCAATGACTTAGCCATTGAACAACGTAAACCCTACGAGAGCAAGTTTATGTCAGGCATCGGGCGCGTCGATGGCGGCTGTGGGCGAATGGAACACGAATTTATTAACAAATGAAAATACCAAACATGTCTTTTGTTGTAGCGAATACGCAAACAGCCTCAGTGGGACATGATTTCATTATAAAATGAGTTAAGACGATAGACTGTCAAAATAAGCGTATATGTATATCGAGACCTGAAATAATAAATTCAATAAAATCTATATGTACCCTTAAGGGGCAGAAGACCAGTTGTCTACCCGGGTGGTGGAAGAGTCTTCAAACCCAATATAACATTTTATTACAACTGCTTGATTGCAGCGAACGTCCAGAACCGACGGTCGACCAGTTTACACTATGGCCAGAACTAAATTGAGGTTACGAACCACCAAAAATATACGGTGCTCCTCCAAAGAAATTAGTAGCAGCGACTCGAGCAACACAACAAATAACAGAATCCGGCGTTCTTGAACAATCTACATCTTTTTTTGAGCTCCAATGCTTTATATTACGAAAAAGGATTGTTCGATCCGATCGGCGGCTCATTCCCGGCAATTATACTCAGTGACTAAACCTGACTCGCATCCCATGCCGGCTCTGCGTGATCTGTTCCTACAGCTAGAAGAAAGCAAATAGTTTGTCGTGCTTGGTCTTAAACAGGGATTTTGGCAAATAGGCGTGTGGCCCGAAGCCCGATGGAAGTTAGCAGTGCAGGTACCCCAAGGTCATTTCCAAATCAACCGGGTACAATTTGGTAATAAAAAGGCACCTAGTGTTCCAAAGTATGGACTCTTTCGTGTCTGACTTAATTTGAACAACAGTTTATGTGGACGATGGTATTTACGTAATAGGCTGAAGAAGATGTTGACCAAAGCTGTAGAATGGCGACTACATTTTAATCCAGAAAAAGTTCAGATGGGTCGGGAAGTGCGGTTCAGGGGTCATTCAGTCTCAGCGGAAGGATGTATGCCATTAGATTCGGATGTACAGCTTATCAATGATTATCCGGCGCCTACTACTAGAAAAGAATTGCGCCGGTTTATTGGTAAGGTGAATTTCTATAGACTATATCTCGCAGGGATGGCGGTTACACAGCAACCCTTGTCTAAGTTAACTATTTCCAAGAAGCGTTTATGCTGTGCAAGCAGAAATTAATAGACGCAACTATTTTGACTTTCCCAATAAGTAATATGTCAATTGTTACGGACGCTACGGAAGTTTAGGTATTTTGTCATCGGTGGACACAAGGACGTCCACAAAGCATTAGTACATTGGAGATCACTAGGTATTGAGAAGAAACGAGTACAACGAACCATTGAAGAGCTGGAAGAATACGATGTATCAGTTCATCAGAGAGCCGGAATCGCGAATGCGGCAGCCGATGCGCTCAGCAGAATTTCCGCTGTGCGGGTTTCGCCATTTATCAGTCTCCGACGAACAGGGAAAGAATGCCACATGTCAGGAAATAGTGAATCAGTTAAAAAACGGCACCGTAGTGTACGTACTATATAAAACGTTGAGCCTACAGAACGGCGTGTTGGTACGGAAAGGACAACCAGTGCAATTGTTTATGCCAGAATCGATAAGAGCAGAATTGATGGCCTTTTTAGCATGAAACGTTGGGACATCCCGGCGCCGGGCGACTCATTGAGAAATTTCAGTCACGATTGTATTTGCCTGGCATGTCCAAAGAAATTCGTAGCTATTGTGAGTAGTGCATTACATGTCAACGTTGTAAGCCACAAAGAAGAGAAAAGGTCACTCCGATTGCTTTCAATGCCACTGCACGAACGAGTTTCTGGATATTGACCTGGTAAGTCCACTGCCGGTAGTTCGCGGCGAGGTGTCCCATTTGTTTACAATGGCCGATAAGTTTACCCGATTGGTCGAGTTTGTACCACTGAAGAAGATCATACCAGACAAAATTATAACGTGGTTAGAAGAGCGATGGCTCAGTCGATTTGGTGCTCCACAATTATCTTAACCGACCAAGGTACACAGTTCGAGTTGAGAGAATTTATCAGTGGTGTAAAGACCTTGACATAAAGCATTCCCGCACAGCCACTTATCACCCGCAAACGAATGCGACAGCTGAGCGCGCACGTAGGACGATGAAAGAGGTACTGCGATGTTGGTGCCACGAGAGCCCGGGAACGTAGAGAGACAAATTACATTTGGTTGTGCGGGCCATGTGCTTTACAGTATCAACAGCTAGAGGATTCGCTCCAACGACCATGCTCTATGGAGGGCATATTAGACTGCCAGGTGAACCTGTAATCCAAGGATTCCATGAGGTCTGCACCATAGCGGATATTCAGGAGTGAATAAAACAGTTAACTGAATATGTAGGCACCACACAACGACAGGGCTATGCAAGGCAACGGACACGCACTCGCCTAAGTGTCGGAGTGACTTTTCTCGTTTCTGTGGCTTACAACGTTGGCATGTAATGCACTGCTGACAATAGCTACGAATTTCTTTGGACATGTCAGGCCAATACAATCGTGACTGCAATGTCTCAATGAGCCGCCCAGCGCCGGGATGTCCCAACATTTCATGCCAAAAGGCCATTAATGCTGTTCTTATCGATTCTGGCACAAACCATTGCTCTGGTTGTCCTTCTTTCCGCACCAACGCACCGTTCTTTAGGCTCAACGTTTTATATGGTGCGGACACCACAGTGCCGTATTTTAATTGATTGACTATTTCCTGATACGTGGCATCTTTTCCTTGTTCTTCAGAGACTTTTATAAGTGGCGAAACCCGTACAGCGGAAATTCTGCTGAGCGCATCGGTTTTCGCATTCTCGATTGCTGCTTTGTGGTCGGTAAATACGTCTACGTTTCCCCCGATGACAAAATATCTAAACTTCCGTAGCGCCCATTGTACGGCAAATAATTCCTTTTCTGTGACGGTATAGTTCTTTTCCGCCTTAGTGAGTGTGCGACTTATATATTGCGTAGGACGTCCGTCAGCTTGTAACACCGATCCTATCCCAATATCTGATGCGTCTGTAACAATTGACATATTACCTACCGGGAAAGTCAAAATAGTTGCCTCTATTAATTTCTGCTTGCATAGCATGAATGCTCATTGAGCCTCCGCCAACCAACAAAACGGCATCTTGGTACGAGTGAACTTAGACAAGGGTTGTTGCCTAACTGTCATCCCTGCGAGGTATGGTCTATAGAAATTCACCATACCAATAAACCGGCGCAATTGATTTCTAGTAGTAGGCACCGGATAATCCCTGATAGGTTGTACATTTGAATCTAACGGCATACATCCCTCCGCTGAGACTGAGTGCCCCAGGAACCGCACTTCTCGACCTATCTGAACCGCTTCTGGATTAAAGTGTAATCGCCATTCTACAGCTTTGGCCAACATCTTCTACAGCCTAACACGTAATTCGTGTTCAGTAGTGGCCCATATAATAACACCGTCAACATGAGCTGTTGTACAAGTTAAGTCAGACACGAACAAGTCCATCATTCTTTGGAATATTTTCGGTGCGTTTTTAAGACCAAATGGTACCCGGTTGAATTGGAAATGACCTTGGGGTACCTATACCGATAACTTCCATCGGGCTTCGGGCCACACGCCTATTTGCCAAAATCCCTGTTTAAGATCAAGCACGGCAAACTATTTGCTTTCTTCTAGCTGTAGGAACAGATCACGCAGAGCCGGCATGGGATACGAGTCATGTTTAGTCACTGAGTTTAATTGGTAAAGGGTAGAGTTGCAAGCGGACGGATGCCCAGGCGAAATATATGTCATATGCTCACTAAGGCGGAGCATATCTATATCAACTACTTGACGTACAATTGGTACTACGAAAGTTTAGATATTTTGTCGTCGGTGAACATATAGAAGTCCAAAACACTAGTGCATTGGCGATGATTAGGTATTGAGAAGAAACGAGTACACTGAATCACTGAATAGCTCGAGCAATACGATGTAACGATTAATCATGAAGCCGGTAACAAGAATGCGATAGCCGATGCGCTCAGCGGAATTTCCGCTGTGCACATTTCGCCATTTATCAATGTCCCTGAAGAACAAAGAAATGGTGCCACATGCCAAGAAATAGTCAGCCAGTTAAAAAACGGCACATTGTTGTCTGCACCATATAAAACGTTGGCCTTGCACAACGGGCTACCGGTGCGAAAAGAACGAACAATGCAATGGTTTGTGCTGAAGTCTATATGAAGAGAATTGATGGCTGTCTGGCAAGAAACGTTGGGATATACTGGCGCCGGGCGACTCATTGAAACATTGCAATCGCGATTTTCTTGTCCTGTCATGTCCAAGGAAATTCGTAGCTATTGTCAGCAGTGCAGTGCATGTCAGCGTTGTAAGCCACAAAAAAGAGAAAAGGTCACTCCGATTGTTTACAATGTCAATGCACGGAAACAGCTTCTGCATATTGACCTGGTAGGTCCATTACTAGTTGTTCGTGACGGGGTGGCAAACGTTTTTTCCATGGTCGACAAGTTTGCCCGGTGGGTTGGATTTGTACCACTGAAGAAAGTCAAAACAGACAAAATTATAACGTGCTTAGAAGAGCGATGCCTCAGACGATTTGGTGCACCACAAAATATTGTTACCGATCAAGGCGCACAGTTTAAGTCGAAAGAATTTAATCAGTGGTGCAAGGACAATGACATAAAACATTCCCGCGCAGACACTTATCATACGCAGACCAACGCGACGGCCGAGCGAGCACACTGGACGATGAAAGAGATAGTGATGTTGGTGCCACGAGGGCACGGGATCCTGGAGAGATAAATAAAATTTGGTCGGGCGGGCCGTGCGATTTACAGCATCAACAGCTACAGGATTCGCTCAAACAACCAGGGTTTATGATGGGCACATTTGTCTGACAGGAGAACCGGTAATCTCAGGATTCCATGAGCGCTGCACCATAGCGAAAATTCAGGAGCGTCTAACACAGTTAACTGAACATGTGGGATCCACACAGCGACAAGCCTATGCAAGATGACCTATACGAACGCGTCTAAGGGTCAGCGAATATATCATGGTCGCGAAGGTTGAGCCCATGGCACTAAATGCTGGCAATGATGGTCCGTATCGTGTGGTAAGGGTGGGCGCAGAGCACAAGACTGTTTTCGTTAACATGCCCGACGGAACACGAGCTATCGCACTTAATCGTTTAAGTAGGGTGCCAAGACCGACTCCTCAGGGAGGGAAGATGTAGCAATAGCCACCTTTGAGACCAAGACCGCACCGAGGATTTTATCCACGGCTGGCATGAATTCAACCGAATTGTCCTCGCAGAAGTGAAAGTATTAAGTGAACATAAAATAGAACTTATTTGTAATTTATTCGACTAAATGGACGTGCTTTTCACGAGCAAACTTCTATAAATAACCGATTAAAAATAAAGCATTAGTGTTGAGTTAAATAAAATGGCTTCTGACGGATTGGAAAACAAAGTAAGAGTATTGTCTGCACAAATACACAGATTGACTGCGGAGTTAGGGATAGTTAACGCTGGGCTGGATAACACACCTGTAATAAACTCTGAGGGAATCCGCATAAAGGAACCAAACAATATAGGTGAAATCAGCAGTATCATCCAGCTTAGGCTTTATTATTCCTAAATCATCAGTTAGGTTTGTGCTAATACTAGTCTTACTCAGTTTTCCAAACCATCAAACAAAGACATTTTGCACAAAACGCATGCTTGGATCAGTGATCACTGATATGAGTTTGCTCGTTTAAGTACGAATATTTAATTCGTATTCACTGGTGCGGCTCGATCGCAGCTTGAATAATTGTCTAGACTTTACTTCATCTTAATTTGTGCACTTCTACGAAGACTTCCTGGTGTATTCACATCAGCACTTAACGGGGTCATTGGAGCGTTCTCGGCCTCAAAAGTGGCTACTGCAACAGACAAATCGGCTAAAGGGTGATGGAGCGAAAAGTGGTTGATCAACAAGCATTAAACAATACAGCATATAAATGTGTTTTTCACTAAATGTGATATTTTTTCATGGAACTTGATGTGGTTAATCGGGTGCAAATATCTTAATTCTAAAATAATTTGAATGCGGTATTCTTGCGCAGATAAAACTTTCAACTTTATTTGTGTATTATTTTAACAGAACAAGCAAAACAGACAATAGTGGAACAATGTAGCGTTTACAGAAACATTATTCGGCCTTAACGAAAATCTCCTGAAAAAAAGATAAATGTTGTTAAAAGGTGACAAGTCTAATCGCTGTGTGCCATAAAAATTAGCTCGATGATAAAAACTGTCTCTGCAATCAGTTACGAAGATGAATTCCGTTAACGGCCTTCAAGATAACACACGCAAAAGTAAAATCGATGGAAACGGCACACAAATCAAATTTGTGGCAGTTATGCGTCATCAGGACTCCACCTTATTCTGCTTTAGAACTAGAGATTCTTCAGGAGCCTACATCCAAAGAAACTTAGATCGCCTATTATGCTTAAATAAAATGATAAATAGATGTCTATTTGCATGGATGAGAATATACATGGTAAAAATCATGATAGTGACCCATACAAAATACACGTTATATAGTATATTATCTAAACCGTATTAGTAATTGTCACTTTTGTAAACAAATTAACTAGATTAGCTTTACCAGTTTCCAATAGCCTACTGACGCTCAGAATACGACTGAAGTATACAAATATATTGCTCGACAATTTTAGCATAAAAGATGACAACTTCTGTTAATCAAAACATGAACTATAAGCAGTAAAGATTCGATTATTTAATTCTTGTCCAATACCCAATTATATTCGCTATATCAGATAAAGAAATAGAACTTTACATTTCGCGTCTTAATACTGAACCTTAAATCCTTTGTAGACAGACGAAAATACAAGAAACATTGAAATAAGGTCAAATTTAATAGTAAATGTGAATTAAATAAAAGTGAAATAATATAGCATGCAAATAGAGGAACAACTGGACAAATTTAACTAGCTAACATTGAGAACTTGAGAAAAATGTTTACCAGGAAATATGAATTCACGAGCCAGTAAAAGTGTGAGCCAGCGAAATGCAAAGTGTTCCGGTTCAATGCCAACATCAATCAGGTGATTTGAAAGTCTTTGATCCATTTTATGCATCAACGACATCAGTCGATGCATTTTTACGCCTTAATGAAAAATAATTTATAAAATCGAAAAAATATGTGATATAAGTAATATGATTCATTGAGAGAGAAAAATTTACATGAAACAATCATCGATTGCGCGGGTGGAGGTAACAATACTATAAATCAAGTTTGCGAGGCTAAAGTAAGCACCAATCCCGTTGTTATTTACCAGTCTTCTAGCAACATAGCAAAACTACAATCAGTCAGGTACTTACACGTTTCGACCATACGATAATCATCAGAGTACGACGACAAACTTACTAGTGAGGATCAAATCGAAATTCATATATATATATATATATATATATATATATATATATATATATATATATATATATATATGCATGCATTAAATTTGACTGGAAATGTCTGATGCACAATATATATGCAGTCACGAACATTAAATTTTACAGCCTTCGCCATATGTATAGGTAATACAATTAAACAAACATTTATTGCGCGGATGAATGTAACAATTCTTTGTGAGCTTCAAGTAAACAAAATCCCAATGTATTTAATCAGTCGTCGAACAACAGAGCAAAACAACCATCAGTCACACGTACTGACACGTTTCGACGTTCCATAATCACAATTAGAGTACGACGGTAAACTGACTAGTGAGGATCAAACCGCAATGCATATATATGGAAAGCAAAATTAGATATGCGGCTCTCACATCAAGTAGTCTAGGATACATTATACTTGACTGGAAATATTGGCTGCACAAATTCTATGCAGTCACGAACATTAACTTTTTCCACCTTTCGCTATTTGTATGTAATACAATTAAACAAACATTTATTGCGCGGGTGGTGGTAACAATTCTTTAAATCAAGTTTGCAAGCCCGAACTAAACACAAATCCCATTGTCTTTAACCATTCGTCGATCAACAGTAAAAAACCAGTCAGTCACGCGTACTGACGCGTTTGGACCTTCCATGATCATCTATATAATCAAACGAACATTGGTTGAGCGGGCGCTGATAACAATTACTTTTAATCAAGATTGCGATCTTGATATAAACACCTTACCCATTATGTACATGTAGCAATAGCCACCTTTGAGACTAAGAACACACCAAGGATCCTATATAGAGCTGGGATTAATTCAACAGAAAGTCCTCGCAGAAGCGCCCGCATTAGGATAAAGCAGGCAGCACAATGATGGAAGCAGACTTCGAGCTGAAGTGAACATAAAACAATTAATATTTGTAATTATTTTTTACTAAATCTATGCTCTTTATCCAAGCAAAATACTATATATACTTGCTTAAAAAGAAAGCATGAGTGAAAAAACTACAAATTGCTTCTGATGGATTGGAAATGTTGATACAAGGGCTGACTGCACAAATGAACAATTTGGCTGCAGAATTAGATATAATTAAGTCTCGTCTGGATGCTACATTGATAATACATATCGATGGAATCCACGTGAACCACCCAACCAATATAGGTGGACACAACAGTACATTCACTTTTTCAGTATAAACTAAGTAATGTATAGTGTGGAAAAATAATTCAACCAGTTAACCGATTTCGTCCTTATTAAGAACTCATCCCATACAATCAAGAAATTTTCGCGGATAGGGCTCGAACTCGGGCACGTCTTCTTCGGAATCTGCTGCTCTAACCACAGAGCCACCCTGCCGCACACTACACACAATTTTCAGTTATATCCTAACTAATGATTGTTTGGTTAGCCTTTCCTTAAATGTGGAACACATATAACAAGCCCTTAGCCCGAAAGTTCCAACTAATCATCCACAATCTGTTATTACAGAACAGATACCAAGTTACATGAGGAAGTGGTATTGAAATAAAAATTTATATAATTAAACGAACATAGGTTGCACGGGCGATGATAAAATTACATTCAAACAAGATTGTGCCGATAGTTTTCCTATGTTGTTCGACGACTAGTTAAACGCAATGAGATTGGTGTTTACTCCAATTTCGCAAACTTGACTTTAAAAGTTGTTACCATCACCCGCGCAATCATTGATTGTTTAAATATCTATGTGGTTTGGATGATTAGCATTATGTAAATAGAATTGCAATTCATATAATAGACCGGTTTCATTCTAAATAAAACACTCATGAGTAATTGCCACCATTCCTACAGACGGGATTTGAACGTAAGGCTTTTGGTTCAGCGTTGCACAACTCATTCCCTACACCAATAAAGTCACGTATTTTGCACAGTTTTAGGTTGCAAACCAGTCAGTTGTCCTATCTGATGGATCCTCTTTGGAGTGCACACGAAGAAAAAAAATACAATTTATAAATTTCATGTCCTTCTACATATAATGACGATATATGTAATCCAATTAAATCATCCTACTTAAAATCCTTGCCACAGTCTCAGGTGTCATAGTGTCTGTCTTACGATGACAGGTAGGACAAGGTCAGTTAATAGCTATACCTACGAGGATCTATCTGATAGAAGGTTAAACAAAACAGGTTGGCATATAATTGAAATCGGCGTGTACTGCGCAGCTGGTGGTTTAGGGAATGATTTACAGATTTGAGCTTAGTATTTTAAGTTAAAATCCCGATCACGGAAATTCTGGTCCCAACTAATGAATTCAAATAAGTAAGAACTAGGTCTAGTTGTTGAAATGCATTAGATAGCGAATGCAGTTCACCTACCAGATGTGTTTCAAACTTTTTGAACATTATACAGGAGTAATAATTCAGGATGATGTAATAGGTATCGACACCATGCATTTGGACTACATTTAATCGAAATATGAAATAACAGCCCATCTGAAACAATATTGCTTCAGTACATTCTCGAAAGAAAAATTTTAATTTCATTTTCAAAATGGATTTTCTCACCAATACACATGTATTATAACGTGAAGAATATGCCAATTGAAGTCGTTCCAGATCAAAGCCTGAACATACAGGCGTTAAGATTTGCGTATTAGATGTTGCGCACCTAGTAATAAATTAGTTCAAATATGACCAGAAGGATAAAACAAAGACAGCATTAACGGAAAGTATAATTGCATGTGCACATTCGTTTCGTGCTTATAGGCGACTCATCGGTAGGTGCCAATATTACATTCCATACCCATCATATATTTGGGTGACGAATGTGGAACAATAGGACGTCGTTCCGAATGGCTTTTACTATCTAATTTTGTGATACATGCATCATCATCATCATCATGTCCAGCCATACAAAAGTCAAAAGTGACTAAAGTTTCACGGCCATATAGCTATAAGGATTGAAAAAAATATAAATGAAAACAGAAATAATATATCAGACAAATTTTTATTCAGATTTACGAGAGAGAGAGAGAGATTGAGAGAGAGTGAGTGAGTGAGTGAGAGAGAGAGAGAAGTAATACCTAGTTACTATGAGTTAATTTATTAGGATAACTCACAGAAATGAGGCAACTAAACCTCTCCACAACACCATTATGGCCAAGTGAGCATTCGGGCAAGGCAACATCAGCAACACGGCTTCCTTGCGTCATAAACAAACCAAACCTCGCAGCTAACTTTGCCCAACTAAGAAAAGAAAGTTACGAAGATGATTCTACTGGACATCTGCAACAAGATCGCCACTAAGCTCGATTCGATGCCATATCACTAAGGGTTTCTAACCAAAAACTATGATGCGCACGAGGACCCCATCCTGGCAGACGGGTGGGTCCTATACTACCCAATTGGGATGTAAGTGACTTCAATTGTTTCTGCCATGTCAAAATCTGCCCACCTTGTTTCTAACGCCGATTTCGTGCAGGATGATAGAACAGAGCACTACTGGGCAATCGAAATGAGGGCATACGCAAAACGTGACCGAACCAACGAAGTTGGTGGAGCCTTATTTGTTTTTCTAACGACGAGCACTTATTGTCAGATCCAAAAATACGTCTACGGATGTCAACGTTCGTTATTCGTTGTTGGTAACCAAACATGTGCTATACTTCTCAAACAACGATGATCAAATGCCAGTAAGCGTCTCTAAGAGGCCAAGTTTCACTAGCGTATAGTAAGACTGCGCGTACAGATGCAATGTAAACACGACCTTTAAGGCAAAGTGAAATATTCGCGTTTCTCCATAAATACCGAAGGTTCGAAAAAGCTACTCTAGCTTTCTCGATTCGTGTTCCCGTCTCGTCGGACATATTGCCAAAGTTATTGATAGAGCTCCCAAGATACGTAAACCTGTCGAGTATGTCTAGATCTTCATTCTGCAGTCGCAACTTTGGATCGAGTGTTTGGTGATCTGTAACAGTATATTACATTTAGAGGATGCGAATTTCATACCGAAAGACGGAACAACGTCTGTTAATCTATTTAAGGTGGCCTGGGCAGCATCCCGATTGTCGAATAATAGTTCGATATCATCCGCATAGTCATGATCGATTAGTTTATCGCCCGGGAGAACTTCAACACCTGCATCCTGAATGTGTGGAAGAGTGTTGTGCATAATGACATCGATTACAAAATTCAACAAAAAGGGGGAATGTGGACATGCATACATTCACATGTAAAAAAGATCTAGGTTTCCCGTAAGGACGATTTCAGGAAAGTCTGTGTGAATGATGTATAATTCAGGAAATCTTTCTTGTGAAGCTTTTTTGGTGCATATTTATATAGATTTTCGCCCCTTTAAGTGCATCTCAGTTAGTAAGACTACGATTCAGTGTGATCAAGTGGCCTACATAGCTAATAATAGTATCATTTCATGAGACATCATGTCCATATCTTCTGTGATTTCTTCCATCAGTAGTCTGATGAGCATATTTTAAAATTAACCTTTTCGGCAGTACATTACTAATTCATAAACTACATATTTCTGTCTGTCATCACAAGCGGTGCTAAATTTTAGGAGTTTCCGGAATACGAAAAGAATGGGTGCTGGCGAAAAAAACTACTAATTATAGGAGCATATTAATCTCCTCCATGCGTAGTGACCACTTTCGAAATTTTTTCTTGCAAATAGTGGGTGAGAAATGGTTATCCGTATTCGACCTAAAGAAGGACTTCTGACAAATTAGCGTCCAGCTCAAAAACCACTGGAAGGTTGCGGTTCAGACACCCTAGGTTAATATCAATTTATTCTGGTATTATTTTGTCTAAAGAACGCATCTTATATGTACCAAGACATAATGGACTCTTTGATGACCAATTTACTCAGTACTACAGTGTATGTTGTCGATATAATTGTTTTGGCAACTACAGAAACAAAAATTGCGTGCTCGGATGCAGAAGAGGCTGTTCAAAGCCGAAGAAAGCCGATCACATTTGAACTCAGAAAAAGTGAAGATAGATCGGAAAGTGCGATTCCTAGGCCATTCAATGTCTGTACGCCATTAACTTCGAACGTAGAGCCTATCAAAGATTATCTGGTACCAACCACGAGAACATAATTGCAACGGTATATTAGAATGATAAATTTGTATAGACCATACCTCGCGGACATCACAGTTGCTTAACCACTTTTGTCTAATCTAAATAGCGCTAAAATATCGCCCCGATGGACGGAGGGGACTCAATCAGCGTTTGTTCAATTTAAGCAGAACTCGATTCACTCAACTACTTTTAGCTACAAGGCAGGACGCATTTCGATTGTGAGGAATTCATCTGATTTAAGCATAATAGCTATAATGAAAGCTGAGTGACGCTCAGAAGAATATGTAAGTCGCACCATCCCGAAAGCTGACCAAAACTATATTGTCACTCAAAAAGAACTATTAGTAAAAGGAGCCATAAACACGCTTAGATATTTTGCGTTGGATGGCTTTATAAACCACTTTACCGGTCACATAGCCACGAATGCTTTCGTGGCTATTGAAGAGCTCGAGGAATATGATATAACGATTCATTACCGAGCGGGTTACTATATTCATCTACGTGAGTTGTGTCCATTATCCATATTACTCCCGAGTTCATTATATCCGTTTCACCTAGGTGAGCATTAATAGTCGCTAACCTCCGCAGTAAACCTTCTAACGAAGACGGAGAAGCTATACTTATGCTCGCAACCATGATTTATAGACTATGATCAAATATATGAGAGTTTATTCACAAAAAGTGCACCATTTAGAAAAACAGTATAAATAATCATATTTCATGGGTGACCTTCGTCCTGAAACTCAGCTGCTGTCTCCAGCGCATTCTTGAAAACTTTCAGATCTCTGGCATGAAAACTGTCAATCCAAGTTATTTATTAATGTTATGTAAACGTAAATCGCAGAAGGCTGTGATGCTCTGACACCTCGTCGCTAAAATGAAGTGGGCGAAGCTTGAAATCTTATTTTAATATTGGAAAGCTAATAACCCGTTTTGTTTACGTTTGGCAATTCAATCTATGTTTAAAGAAAACAAGAAACCTAACTCGGGTACTTATTTATTTTACTCTGTGGAAAAGATAGTAACCCGCCAATCAATAATTAATTGGATGAGGATGTCGTACGAATGCAACACTACCCTGGTGATTAGCATTCTACATATTCGACAGGACAGCCAATAACCCGCCCATCAAGAATTCGTTCGACGAGGCCAACATATAAATGTAAAGTGCATTGATGCTACAGATTATGCTTCTGATAAATTAAGACCAACGTAATAACTGTCAATTATGATGACAGCCTATGAATTCGAGGCAGAGGTGTAAGCGATGGACAAGATCGAGCTGCACATCACGGAGCGGCAGCATTCTCTGCTGAAAAGGGAGGAGTTGTAGCATTGCAACTAGACAATTTCTTATTTAGTTATATTATCGTAACTGCACTACTCCTCTGACCAGTCTTATTAATGTGCATAGTTATAAATCGGGCAAATGTGATTATCGTTAGATTAGTTAATTATTACTAATTTTATTCACACAATTTTGAATGTTATAAAATATAGACGTTCCGAAACTATTCATCATCATCATAATGCACAGCCATACAAAAGCCAATAGTAACTTATGTTTCACTGCTATATATAACCAAAAGAGGCGAAAAAAGCAAGAAAATTTTTATAAATATCGACGAAAATAATCAATTTGGCAAACAACTTATTATTGAGATTTAAGAGAGAGAAAGAGAAAGAGAGAGATAGTATCTAGTTACTATGAGTATATTTATCTAGATAACTCACAGAAGTGAGGCAAACTAAACTTCTACACAACACCATTATGACCAGGTCTGCATTCGGGCAAGGCAACATCAGCAATACAGCTTCTTTGCGGTTTTCACTCCATCAAGTCATAAACACAACCAAATATCGTAGTTAACTCTACCCATATAAGAAAAGAAAGCAAGGAAGATGATTCAACTAGAAATCTACAATAAGATCGCCAGTGAGCTCGATTCAATGCCATATCCCTGCAGACCAGTTGGTCCTATACTACCCAATTTGGATGTAAGTGACTTCAACAGTTTTTGCTATGTCAAAATCTGACCACCTTGTTTCTTACGCCAGTTTGACGCTAAATGAATGAGCAGAGCTGTACTGGGCAATCGAATTGAGAGCATACGCAAAACGTGACCGAGTCAACGAAGTTGATGTAGCCTTATTTGTTTTTCTAACGAGAAGCACTAGTTAGCAGGTAAAAAATACAAATACTATTCACTATAACTACATAACATGTAGCCTAAGTCAAGAAAGGACTCAAATTACAGTCATTCACATAAGATATAATTAAATTGTTCATTATCTATTCATTTTTAAATATATTTCCTTAATTGAACATTAAGTGTGTTACTTTCTAATCTCACTATACCTTAATCTGCTTATCAATATTTACTATCATTAATATTAAATGTGCTCATATATTAGAGAGTATTACGTTTGTCAAATATATATACAATGTCAATTTCATTCGAATATTACAGTATATTTCAAATAAGGAAGAAAAAAGACATTAATAACAAAGTGGATAATGGCCACTTATGTCGAGACCAGTAAACTTCACTTTACAATTCTTCATTTATAAACATCCTAAGATTTCAATCGCTTATATGAATGGAAACAAATCTGACTCGGATTTACTTCTATTTCGTATTTGGGCTGATTGGTAAGAGTGTATGCGTATGTGTCTGTGTGTGTGCCTGTTTGCATGTAAAGATCTTTATCACTGAATTGTAAAGTGATGCCTGAGATGTGGTCATTCTTGTATTGATGGCTTGAGAGTTAACCAACTGTTCGCATTATTGGATGTTACGAGTACGAATGTTATTTTTCCGAGTGTAGACTTCCGTTTACCCTTGTTACGTATTTTTGTTTCCTCCACTTGGTAACAGCGCAGGTGCGGATTGCAGTGTCGAATGCCCATATTGCTTCGAAATTTATGTCGCTGAATGTGCAGCTGTTTTTTCCTCATCAGTTTGTTGCCAATCCAATCGAATGTTTGCTGAGTCTGGTCGAGGGGGTGTTTGGTATTGTCCACCTTCAAGTAAATTATTGGTGGATTTTTTGAATCGTGGCCAATCGATTAGAATATCAATTTGGTGAAACTTTTGAATATTTAGGCCAGGTGTTTGTGGTTTTATATAAAGGGCTTCATAAATATATTACAATTTTGCGGATTTTGCTTTATGTAGAATTGAGAAATTAGTCAAATTGACCGAGTGCCTCATTTACAATATATGATCGGAAATATATGTTTTTCCTGACTGTGCCAAGCCTGTTTTAATCAATTTCTGCGGTGAATGTTACTCGATTCTGTTAATCAATTTATTCTTTGTACATCTAATAAATGTGCTATCGCACATACATGAGAACTTGTAGATTATTTATGATTTGGAGAGAATTGACAATTGATCTTTGGCATCCAACCTCAAATTCTTATGAATATGTGGTAGCATATATATATATATATATATATATATATATATATATATATATATATATATATAGGTTTTATGCCAACCTCAAATTGTTATGTATATGTGGTAGCATATATATATTGGACGTAAGATTAAGCAATTGATAAAATAATCCAGCAACATTTACCACAGAAATTGATTAAAAAGGCTTGGCAACGTCAGGAAAATCAGCTATTTCCGATCATATATTGGAAACGGGGCACCCTGTCAATTCGACCAATTTCTCAATTCTACATAAAGCAAAATCAGAAAAATTATTATATATTTATGAAGCCCTTTATATAAAACAACAGGCACCTGGCCTAAATATTCAAAAGTTTCATCAACATGATATTCTATTCGACTGGCCACGAATCACAAAATCCACCAACGATTTACTAGCATTCAGGCAAAACCAAACACCCATTCGACCAGACTCAACAAAAATTCGATCGGAATGGCAACAAAACGGAAGGGAAAAAAGCAGCTGCACATACGGAAACAAATTTTGAGACAATATGAGCACTCAGCATTGAAATTTGCACCTGTACTGTTACCAAGAAGAGAAAATAAACTGTGGAACAAGGGAAAACGATAGACTACACTTGGGATAACAACATTCGTACAAGTAACAGCCAACAATGAGAATAATTATTATAATCAAGGTTGCGAATATGATATAAACACCTGACACATTAAGTACACACATTTGTCAGTATAAACTACGAAATGTATAGTGTAGAAAAGGCAATTCATTCAGGAGACCAGTTTCGTCCTTATTGAGAACTCATCTTGTACTGGCCAGAAATTGCCGCGGACAGAGCTCGAACCTGGGCACGTCTGCTTCGGAATCTGGTGTTGCCATACAATTTTCAGTTATATACCAAATAATGTTTCTTGTTTAGCCTTTCCTTTAAGTAGAGATTATATAGCATCCATTTAACCCTAAAGTTCCAACTAATGAAAACAGTTGGCTATATCTCGAGCCAACAATACAAGAACGACCATAACTCAGACATCAATTTGCAATACAGCGAGAAAAACCTTTACATACAAACAGGCACACACACAGACACATACGCATATACACTTACAAATCAGCACAAACAAGAAAAAGAAGTAAAACCAAGTCATATTTGTTACCACCCGTATAATCAAATGAAAACCCCAGATGTATATAAACGAAAGATTTTAAAGTGAAGTTTATTAGTCTCGAAATAAATGGCCATTATCCACTATGTTATTAACGTGTTTTTTCTTCCAAATAAGAAATATATATATAATATTAAGTAATATATTGGATCATAACATTGAGCACTATTAACTTTTATAGTAAAACAATCATTGATTAAGCGGGTGGTGGTAGCAATTATTCAAATCAAGTTTGCGAGCTTGAAGTAAACACCAATCCCATTGCATTTAACCAGTCGTCAAACAACTACCGTCAGTCACACTTACTAAAGCGTTTTAACCTTCCATGATCATCATCAGAGTACGACGGAAAACTGACTATCGAGAATCAAACCGCAATGAATATATATATATATATATATATGTAGGTAATACAATTAAACAATAATTGATTGCGCGGGTGGTTTTTACAATTCTTTAAACAAAGATTGCGAGCTTGAAGAAAAAATTTTCATTATTTTTATTTGCATTGATTGAAGATACACTTAAGCTCGACTCGCAATGAAAATGGTGAACGGCTTTTGGATAGCTGCGCTGAACATAGACTATATTTAAGTAGTACAAATTTCAGACGTAGTGTTAGACGTTGTGCTACATGGCGTCCTCCAGCACCCGGACAACGGTGGACTCAAATAGATCATGTAGCAATTAGTTATAGATGGCGTGGTTGCATCCAGGATTGTCGCTCTTTTTGGAACACTTAAGTCGACTCGGACCATGCACTTATCCGTTGTAGATTTGCTCTAAAATTTTCCGGGAAAATAATTAAGAATAAACCCCAAATTGATGTAGGCAAACTCTAACAACCGTCCTTCCGACCAAACTATGAAAATATTCTAAAGGCTAATTTAACTGGTCTGAATAGCGAAAATCAGAATATACTTTGGTCCAAGATAAGTTCCACTATGCACAATGCAGGTACTTCTGTATGTGGCATAGCAGGCCCCCATAGAAATAATCACTGGCTCTCTGTAAAATCTATGGAGATACTCAAAATAAGGCGCCAAATTCCACCTGGCTCTGCTTATAATAATACCCGTCGCAATATAAGACGCCAACTTAAGCGCAGTCTAAAAGGCGATCTCGAAAACTTTTGGAGCAGAAAGGCTGAAGAAATGGAAGTAGCTTTCGCGTCAGGTAATAGTCGCTGTTTGTTCCAACTTATCCGCGCAACAGGTCCGAGAAAGTTAAAAGTTAGCGAAACTATAAATGATAGTAACAACGAATTAATAACCGATAAAATAAGTCGTCTTGACAGGTGGGCTGAACACTTTAGAGATCAATTTTCTTGGCCACCCGCGTCAGTTCCGCTTCCCGAAAGCATGTCTGCATCAACAGTGTGGAATGTTAGTCCCGAAGAACCATCCGAATTAGAAGTACGCGATGCAATCCTATCTCTTAAGCGCCGAAAAGCCGCAGGCCCCGATGATTTACTTCCGGGATTGTTTAAGGATGGTGGCGATATAATTTCAGGAGTGTTGACCAAACTTTATCATATTATATGGAATGAGGAAACCGTACCACTTGACTGGAATGAGTCGACCATCATTCCAATCATCAAAAAATGCCATCTTATTTCGAGAGATAACCATCGTGGTATAAGTTTGACTTCGGTCGTATGAAGGTTATTTTCTTCGATTATCCTACGTCGTCTTAGCGCTTCACTTGAATCACATACAAGAGAAGAACAGGCCGGATTCCGCGCAGGACGAGGTTGTATAGATAATATTTTTGCGTTAAGGCAAGTTCTCGAACAGAGACATTTATATCACTGTCCCACAATAGCCGTCTTTCTAGACTTCAAGAATGCATTTGATTCGGTGGATCGCAATGTTTTATTCCATATCTTGTCGAAAAGCGGTGTGCCCACTAAATTTGTTAATATTATACGAGCTCTCTACACAAATACTTCTGGTCGCGTTAAGGTCTACAACGAATTAACGTATAACTTTACAACCAGCAGTGGTGTTCGTCAAGGTTGTCCACTTTCCCCATTTTTGTTTAATTTTGTAATCGATGCTATTATGAACAACACTCTCTCACACATTCATGACGCTGGAGTTGAAGTTCTCCCGGGAGATAAACTAGCCGATCTTGACTATGCGGACGATATCGTACTATTATTCGACAATCAGCATGCTGCCCAGACCACCTTAAATAGATTAGCAGACGCTGCTCCGTCTTTCGGTATGAAATTTCACACCCTCTAAATGTAAGATACTGTTACAGGATCACCCACCACTCACTCCAACGTTGCGACTGCAGAATGAAGATCTTGACATAGTCGACAGGTTTACATATCTTGGGAGCTCTATCAATAAATTAGGCAATATGTCCGACGAGGTAAGAATACGGATCGCGAAAGCTAGAGTAGCTTTCTCGAACCTTCGTCATTTATGGAGAAACGCGAATATTTCACTTTGCCCTAAAGGTCGTGTTTGCAATGCATCTGTACGCACAGTCTTACTATACGCTAGTGAAACATGGACTCTTAGAGTTGACGATCTGAGACGCTTACAGGCATTCGATCATCGTTGTTTGAGAAGTATAGCACATGTTGTTTACCAACAGCGAATAACTAACATTGATATCCGTATACGTATTTTTGGATCTGACAATAAATGCTCGTCGTTAGAAAAACAAATAAGGCTACATCAACTTCGTTGGCTCGGTCACGTTTTGCGTATGCCCTCAATTCGATTGCCTAATAGAGCTCTGTTCTCTCATCCAGCACCAAATTGGCGTAAGAAACAAGGTGGACAGATTTTGACATGGCAGAAACAATTAAAGTCACTTACATCCAAATTGGGTAATAGAGGACCCACTCGTCTGCCGGGATGGGGTCCTCGTGCGCATCACAGTTCTTGGTTAGAAACCCTTAGCGATATGGCATCGAATCGAGCCCAGTGGTGATCTTGTTGCAGATGCCTAGTAGAATCATCTTCTTAATTTTCTTTTCTTAGTAGGGCAAAGTTAGCTGCGAGGTTGTTTATGACGTGATATAGTGAAATCCGCAAGGCAGCTGTGTTGCTGATGTCGCCTTGCCCGAATGCTAACTTGTCCATAATGATGTTGTGGAGAGGTTTAGTTTGCCTCATTTCTGTGAGTTATCCTGATAAATTTACTCATAGTAGCAAGGTATTCCTTCTCTCTCTCTCTCTCGTAAATCTCACTAATAATTTGTCTAAATTAACTTATATATCGGTCGATTCTGATGTAAAAATTGGGTTGTTTATGCGGAGTCTCTCACAGTTTACTATCAATGTTTCATCCAGTTCAGATTTATTTAAGCCTAACTTTGCAGTTAAATCTGTCATCTGTGCAGTTAATATTCGGACTAAGTTTTCCAAACCATCACAGGACGTCTTGTTTTGGAAGGTACACGTGCTTGAGTTTTAATCAACTATTTATAGGAGTTCGATCGTATAAGATGCCTACCTCCCTTTCATAAAAATTAATTACAAATAATTGGTGGATCGTATTCATTTCTGCGGCGCGATTGCGGCGTCCATAATGCCTGTACTTCTGCAGTGACTTCAAATTGTATTCACATCAGCCATAAATAGAGCCATTGGCGTGTTAACCGCCTCAATGGTTACTAATGCAATATGGAAAAGTTAGTATATTTTAAGCAAGCCCCAATTAAGAAAATTTTTAGGGAAATTAGAATAACACTGGAAATTGTAATTGGTTCATTACAAATTATTGTTACTGACCAGAGTGCTCAGCCATAAATAGAGCCATTGGCGTGTTATCCGCCACAAAGGTGACTAATGCAATACGTAAAAGTTAGTACATTTTAAGCAAGCCCCAATTAAAAATTTTTTAGGGAAATTAGAATAACACTGGTAATGCTAATTGGTGCATTACAAATTATTGTTACTGACCAGGGTGCTCAGCCATAAATTGAGCCATTGGAGTGCTATCCGCCACAAAGTTGACTAATGCAATACGTAAAAGTTAGTATTTTTTAAGCAATCCCAATTAAGAAAATTTTAGGGAAATTAGAATAACACTGGTAATGCTAATTGGTGCATTACAAATTATTGTTACTGACCAGGGTGCTCAGCCATAAATAGAGCCATTGGCGTGTTATCCGCCACAAAGGTGACTAATGCAATATGGAAAAGTACGTATATTTTAAGCAAGCCCGAATTAAGAAAATTTTAGGGAAATTAGAATAACACTGGTAATGCTAATTGGTGCATTACAAATTATTGTTACTGACCAGGGTGCTCAATTCGAGTAGAATGTATTTAAACAATAGAGCAAGATCCATAATATTAAACATTCCAAAGCTGCGACTTTTCACGCTCATACTAATGCTACGGCTAAACGAGCGCATCGTGTGTCGAAAGAAATTTCGCAATGTTGGTGCTACTAAGTCCTGGGATCCGGGCGGGGCAAGATGTATTAAGCTGATTAAGCAAAAAGAATTACAATATCAACAGCTACATACTTTTTCGGCAACCACGGGCTATGTAGTGCAAATACGTCAGCCAGGACCCTACAGTCTATGCAAAGAATATAACACTCTTGAGCGATTGTAACAGCTAACTCAAGCCGTGTGAACTAACCAGCGACAATGTTATGTAAAATGGCCTTCACGAATCAGCCTATCAGAATGAGATTACGTTGTAGTGGCTTTGACAGGAACCACGGCACTACACAATTTCTATGATGGTCCGTATAGGTACAGAAGGTTAATACGGAACACAACTTTATTTTCATCAACATGCCCGATACGCCCCACGCTGTGACGCTCGATCGATTTGGCAGGGTGCGGATGCTTCCTGAAGAGGGGTAGATTTTGCAATGGCTAATCTTGAGGTCATGAACGCACAAAAGGCTCTATTTACGGATGAGATAAATCACCTATAAAGAGTGAGATTGAAGCATAGAATGGCACAAGTGAGTGATGGAGACAGCAGTCGTGTATCAGTATAGTGAAGAATGACTATTTAATAAAGGGCACGAATGAGTGTAAAACGCAACTATTGTGTACACAATTAATAAATATTATTTACTGGAGAAATATAGCTTATCAATCTTATGTCGAAAAATTCGTACGAAGGGTAGCTGATCATATGTATATTTAAGCAGAACAAATAAATAATAGTAAAGACCGTTTAGTTTAGACGTTTATTGTGAACACTGAGGGAATCCAAATAAGTGACCCAACTCACTTGGACGAAATTAATACGGCGATATGAAAGCCTTATATTATTATGTACAATATCGGTTCATTGAATACATCGAAATCTATTCATACTAACCACAAAACCTTTTGATCGGCGAAAATCTTCGTGAATTTGACAGTAGAAGCGATCCTGTCTCGAGACCTCATTAACTCTAGCATAACGGCGTAGACTGTTACGGAGCACACCGTCCAGAAATTAAAGTACTTTTGAGTATTTATTTTTTGTCTTATAAAAAATTCAGTTATTAATGACATTGTATAACACTTAAGCTAAATTAGTAAAGGAAAGTTAAAACTTGATTTGAGATAGATGTTAATTTAATCTTCTGGTTATATTCTCTTCGAATGATTTTCCCCAAATGAATCCATGTTACATAAAATTTTACACAATAAAAAAGAATATTGAAATTGCACTCAAGTTGAGTTTTGATAATAAATTAAATGACGGAATTCGAAAAATCAATAATCTTATAATATAGATATCTTCATTTTGCACAATAAATCTCACCTATGCCATCAGAAGTGTTTCGGTCCAGTGTTTTTATGAAGTTGGTCTGTATTTCAACCATTAAATTGTGAAAGCAGAAAAATGCGTCAGATTCAGCATGCTCTACAAATAAAAGGAATGCACAGCTTACATAAAATACTTTCAGCGAGACGGGCTTCTAATACATAAGGATGCAATAAAGCAAACGTATGGCGAAAAATTAGATATGTTAAATTCGAATGCATGCATTTTTAAATGTAATAATTCGTATACGAGAAATAGGAAATATTTTAAATTAATAAATGATTCCTTAAATCAAGTTTTCAGGCTTAAAGTAATCACCAATCGCATTTTATTTAAACACCATAACAAAACTGACGCGTTTCGAACTTCCATGACCATCATCAGAGTACGACGGCAAACTGACTAACGAGGATCAAACTGTAATTACTATAAATGAAAGCAAAATAAGATAAACGGTTCTCACATAAGTTGTACTTGACTGAAAATGTCAGTAGAACAACATCTATGCAGTCGCGAACATTATATATATATAGGTAATACAATAAAACAATCAATGATTGAGCTATTGTTAGCAACAAATATTTAAATTAAGTTTGCGAGCTTCAAGTGAAAATCCAGCACATTTAATTTAATGTTTCGTCGAACAACATAGAAAAATTAACAGTTCGTCGACTGGTCAAATACAATTTTGATTTAAAGTATTGTTACCACCACCCGCGCAATCAATGATTATTTAATTGTATTACACACACACACACATATATATATATATATATATATATATATATATATATATATATATATATGGCGAAATGTGCATAGAAGTTGAGCAGCCGAAAATTCCATTCAAGTAAAGTGTATGCGATACTACTGGAGGTGAGGGCCGCATATCTAATTTTGCTTTCCATATATATGCATTGCGGTTTGATCCTCGCTGTTTGCCGTCATACTCCAATGATGCACCCGCAAGATCAAAACGCGTCAGTATGTTTGAATGACGGTAGTTTTGTTATGATGTTCGACGACTGCGGTTTGTGTTTACTTCAATCAAAGAATTATTTCCACCATCCGCGCAATAAATGTTTGTTTAAAATAAATAATTGTTTCGGAATTTCTATAAAAGTAAATAAATATTCTAGAGACAACACGACCGATAAAACCAGAGAAAATCGTTAGTTTTTCAATAATTTATACGAAATTCATCACACCGAATTCAAGCTCAGCGGCCAAATAATCTTCTCACAGAAACTTAAAAGTACATGACGACTAATAGATTACCATATTACACCTGTTTTTAGCAATAACGAAAATTACTAAACGAAAAATTCACGAATTTATTAATATAAAATCATAAACAAAAGTACGAACAATATGATTAAATTGAGTGTGATGTAATGCGCTTAAATATCTGGAAAATTCCACATAATCTCTCTCTCTCCTTGTTAATTTCATCGAGTTCCACCATTTTTAAGACGTACACACACTTATATCTATCTCCCTCGCACACACAACTATATATATATATATATATATATATATTTCTAATTAGGAAGAAAAAACACATTACTAGCAAAGTGGATAATGGTCATATATTTCGAAAATACTAAACTTCACTTTACAATCCTTCACTTATAAACATCATCGGTTTTCATTTGATTATATGGGTGGCAAAAAATCTGACTCTGATTTAGTTCTCTTTATTGCTTGAGCTGATTAGTGAGTATTTATGCGTTTGTGTCTGTGTGTATGTGCTTGGTTGCATGTAAATGTCTTTCTCGCTATATTGCAAAGTGATGCCTGAGATGTTGTCATTCTTGTATTGATGGCTTGAGAGTTAACCAACTGTTTACATTGTTGGACACCACTTGTACCAAATTCCCAAGAAACTCCATGAAATATAAATGGAGCCGGCTTATCCTCCAAAAGGAGTCAGCCGCAGTAAAGTAAAGAAGATTGTTGGATGTTACGAGTACGAATGTTATTTTTCCGAGTGTAGACTTACGTTTTCCCTTGTTACGTATTTTTGTTATTTCCACATGGTAACTGCGCAGGTGCGGATTACAGTGTCGAATGCTCATATTGACAATAAAATTAAACAATAATTGATTGTGCGGGTGGTGGTAACAATTCTTTAAATCAAATTTGCGAAGTAAACACCGATCCCATTGTATTTAACCAGTCATTGAACAACATAACAAAACTACCGTCAGTCGCAACGCACTGACGCGTTTCGACCTTCCATGATCACCAACAGAGTACGACGGAAAACTGACAAGCGAGGATCAAACCGCAGTGCATATATATGGAAAGCATCATTAGATATTCGGCTCTCACTTCTAGTAATCTCGCATACATTGCTTTTCCAGTGTAAGATTTCTTAAAAGCACAATAATTGGCTAATAAGGTGGCATGCTGATTTACATTTCTTGATTACATTTTTTGTTTACAGATCTAAACATTCATGGTAACAGTTTTTGGATTTTATATATCCAAATATTAATCAATTACAATTCATCGTCGAAAAAGCGATAAGCCTTTATCGCAGAAACTTATAATACAATAATACGTCTTCGAATAACTCTTTCAAACATTAATTAACAAAAAACAGAATAGAGTCACAGAAAGACAGATCTGGTACTACGAAAAAATTCTATTATTAACCTTCATCAATTCAGGTGAAAGCATATATATATATATATATATATCTGATTCAGTTTGCTAGGGTGTTAACTAAGGTTCTTTCGTGGAATTTTGGCACACTGCTGTTGTAATGAATGTATTGCCCGGTGAAAGTGGATAATGGCCATTTATTTCGAGACTACTAAACTTCACTTTACAATCTTTCATTTATATACATCCTGGGTTTTCATTTGATTATGTGGGTGGCAACAAATCTGAATTTGTTTTACTTCTATATATTGTTTGGGCTGATAAGGACGTGTGTATGCGTATGTGTCTGTGTGTGCCTGTTTGTATGTAAATGTCTTCCTCGCTGTATTGCATAGTGATGTCTGGGATCTGATTATTCTTGTATTGATTGATTGAGAGTTAACCAACTGTTCGCATTATTGGATGTTACGAGTACGAATGTTATTTTTCCGAGTGTAGACTTCCGTTTTCTCTTGTTTCGCAATTTTGTTTTGTCAACTGGGTAACATTGTAGGTGTGGACTGCAGTGTTGAATGCTTATCTTGTTTCGAAATTTCTGTCTTCGTATGTGCAGCTGTTTTTTCCTCTTCATTTTGTTGTCAATCCAATTGAATTAAATACTGTTTGTTGCGAAGAGCTAATATAAATGCAAGTATGTATTAGGTGTTGCGAACCTAGTAACAAATTAGTTCAGTTGTGACCAGAAGGATAAACCAAAGGCAGCATGAACGGAAAGTATAATCTCATGCACATTCGTTTCGCCAGTAAGCACGAGAACGAATGTGCATGAATATACACCATTCTGCTGCTAATTTATCCTCTAATTATTAGGTCTACCACATAACTATACTACCCTCTTAGTTATAACCACAAACACACAAGCATATATATATATATATATATATATATATATATATATATATATATATATATATATATAGTAACATAACCAAAAAATCAATGATTTTGCTGGTGGTCGTAAAAACTATTTAAATCAATTTTACGAGCTTGAAGTAAACAACAATCCCATTGCATTTAACCAGTCGTCGAACTACATGGCAAAACGCATACGGTGTTATTTAAAAGATGTGAGCGTAATATTTAATCTCAACATTGACTTTGCATCAACTAAATGCCATTTTTAATTGAATATAACTATTTTCAATTTGCAACTTTACTATAGTCGTCATGCTCATAAAATTTTCCATATTTTTAAAATTATTTCTTGTGTAATAAACTTCATTATATAAACTTAAAATTTCACTGCAATTGGACTATAATTTGACGAATGTTTGATCAATACGATTTCCTTACGCAAATTTGAACAAATCGAACAATGAATGAACTTTTTTACATATAATTTAAGTATCTATAGCTTTGATCGTTAAATCACCTCTTAAAATTGCATCATGATGTATCGCAATTTATTAAAGTCACCTCTAGTGGTGCAGAATGTTTGGATTACGTTGACTCCAAGACACATTTCATTATTCGTTAACAATGTGGAGTCGTTTGTTTATTTTAAAAGACAATACCCAAAAATAACGTTTTAGATGATACAAGTCAATTTGAATTATTTTAAATTCAGGCCTTCGTTGGCACATGTTAACCGCTCTGAAATTTACTGGATGCTTTTATGTACGATATGCATATCTGCTGACAGTGACTGTGATTTTGTAGCTTTAGTATCTGCGATGTTTATAATCTTTTTCAATCCTTCTCTTTCATAGAGTCAGTACCGAATAATGTGGACTGACAATTTTTCCCCTTAAGAATTAATAGCGACAGTAAAGTGAAACTCATTTTTTTAATTTATATAACAATATTGTAACTATATACGATAAATAGTGAAACACAGTCTTTAATACTGACAGTCCGTGATGGTCAGAAAGGATTACACTGGCCACATTGAGAAATAATCCAAATTTTGACTACAAACATACTTATGACTATTGCAAGCGTAAAGGTATATGGTATTGCCGCACGTCCAACCGCCTAATGCATTTTGCAAGTATGTATTAGGTGTTGCGAACCTAGTAACAAATTAGTTCATTTGTGACCAGAAGGATAAACCAATAGCAGCATGAACGGAAAGTATAATCTCATGTGCACATTCGTTAGGTGCTTACTGGCGACTCATCAGTAGGAGCCGGTATTACGCCCTTTAACCACTATATATTTGGTAGAAGAATGTGGAATAATAGGACGGTACAATCTCCTAGACGAATGTGTAAACCTGTAATAGTGAGGCTAACATAATCTAAAGTCAACGACAATACGACTTCAATGCTACCTCACACTATATAATATATATAAAGAGTCTGTAAAGGATGCTAACACTATGGCTATTGTGTTAGTAACTGATACCTTTTTTCGAAATCGATGAGTACCGGATACCAACACTATGGTTTCCGAGTCGGTACATGATACCAACCTGATGGATATAAATTTATGCTAAAGTTCACCCAAATTGAGAATTACAACAATTTCCGAACACCTGTTACTCCAGTTAAACCATACACTCTGGCCTTTACAGACTCGGTATATATATATTATATAGTGTGAGTTAGCATTGAAGTCGTATTGTCGTTGACTTTAGATTATGTTAGCTTCACTATTACAGGTTTACACATTCGTCTAGGAGATTGTACCGTCCTATTATTCCACATTCTTCTACCAAATATATAGTGGTTAAAGGGCGTAATACCGGCTCCTACTGATGAGTCGCCAGTAAGCACGAAACGAATGTGCATGAGATTATACTTTCCGTTCATGCTGCCTTTGGTTTATCCTTCTGGTCACAACTGAACTAATTTGTTACTAGGTTCGCAAAACCTAATACATACTTGCATATATATTAGTTCTTCGCAACAAACAGTATTTGACTGTAATATATTGAATTGAATGATGTCATACTTACCGCGAAATGTGATAACTGATATCGATGAAGGCCAGAGTGTATGGTTTAACTGGAGTAACAGGTGTTCGGAAATTGTTGTAATTCTCAATTTGGGTGAACTTTAGCACAAATTTATATCCATCAGGTTGGTATCATGTACCGATTCGGAAACCATAGTGTTAGTATCCGGTACTCATCGATTTCAAAAAAAGGTATCAGTTACTAACACAATGGCCATGGTGTTAGTATCCTTTACAGACTCGGTATATATATTATATAGTGTGAGTTAGCATTGAAGTCGTATTGTAGTTGACTTCAGATTATGTTAGCTTCACTATTACAGGTTTACACATTCGTCTAGGAGATTGTACCGTCCTATTATTCCACATTCTTCTACCAAATATATAGTGGTTAAAGGGCGTAATACCGGCTCCTACTGATGAGTCGCCAGAAGACGAATGTGCATGAGATTATACTTTCCGTTCATGCTGCCTTTGGTTTATCCTTCTGGTCACAACTGAACTAATTTGTTACTAGTTTCGCAAAACCTAATACATACCTGCATATATATTAGTTCTTCGCAACAAACAGTATTTGACTGTAATATATTGAAATGAATGATGTCATGCTTACCGCGAAATGTCATAACTGATATCGATGAAGGCCAGAGTGTATGGTTTAACTGGAGTAACAGGTGTTCGGAAATTGTTGTAATTCTCAATTTGGGTGAACTTTAGCATAAATTTATATCCATCAGGTTGGTATCATGTACCGATTCGGAAACCATAGTGTTAGTATCCGGTACTCATCGATTTCAAAAAAAGGTATCAGTTACTAACACAATAGCCATAGTGTTAGTATCCTTTACAGACTCTGTATATATATTATATAGTGTGAGGTAGCATTGAAGTCGTATTGTCGTTGACTTCAGATTATGTTAGCTTCACTATTACAGGTTTACACATTCGTCTAGGAGATTGTACCGTCCTATTATTCCACATTCTTCTACCGAATATATAGTGGTTAAAGGGCGTAATACCGGCTCCTGCTGATGAGTCGCCAGTAAGCACGAAACGAATGTGCATGAGATTATACTTTCCGTTCATGCTGCCTTTGGTTTATCCTTCTGGTCACAACTGAACTAATTTGTTACTAGGTTCGCAACACATAATACATACTTACAATCCGATTGAATGTTTGTTGAATCTAGTCGATACACTGATAAAAAACACAGACGATATCCGAGTGCATGGCACATCCAATATGGGTGGACACAATAACGTGAACGAATGTTATTATCCCAAGTGTAGTCTATCGTTTTCCCTTGTTCCACAATTTATTTTCTCTGCTTGGTAGCAGCACATGTGCAGATTGCAGTGTTGAATGTTCATATTGTTTCAAAATTTCTGTCTCCGTATGTGCTGCTGTTTTTTTCCTTTCATTTTGTCGCCAATCCGATCGAATGTTTGTTCAGTTTGGTCGAGGAGGGGTTGGGTCTTTTCCGGGTGCTAGTAAATAGTTGTTGGGTTTTTTGATTCGTGGCCAGTCGTTTAGAATAACTTGTTGATGAAACTTTTCAATATTTAGGCCAGGTGTTTGTTGCTTTATATAAAGGGCGTCATAAATATATTTTAATTTTTCTGATTGTGCTTATGCAGAATTGAGAAATTGGTCAAATTGACTGAGTGCCTCGTTGCCAATATATGATCGGAAATAGCTGATTTTTCTGAAAGTGCCAAGCCTTTTTTAACCTATTTCTGCGGTAAATGTTGCCAGAGTCTGATGATCAATTGCTTATTCGTACGTCCAATATATGTGCTGCCACACATACATGAGAAATTGTAGACTATGAATGATTTGGAGAGAATTTGCAATTGATCTTTGCTTCTGTTTGATAAATATCCTATTAACTTTGACACTGAGAAAATTCTCCTTCGTTATTCTGTTCAGCCGCCGTAAAATGATTGAGGCCGGTACGTCGCCTCTAAATGGTAAGTTTAGGAAAACCTGCTTGACGGTATCCTCTCTAGTGCGAATCTGACCTGCTCTGATGTTCATATCAAGGAACCGCTCTGGGTAGTTGTTCTTTAGCAAAACTTTTCTCAGGTAGCCCTTTTCTTCCTCGATCCTGTGTTCAGAGTAGATCTTCCTGATTCTGTTTGCTAGGTTGCTAACTAAGCTTCTTCTGCTGTTGTAATGAGTGTATTATGTGCTCCCGTACATATATTGGACGTAACGTCACTTTTCAGTTTTCTAAGAACAGGGCATTGGTGCCACATGCGAAAAAATAGCCAGACAGCTGTAGAACAGCAAATCGGTGTTCGCAATATACAGAGCTTCAACCAGAAAAAAATAGGCTACTAGTGTGCAAAGAAGAGCAAAAAGTACAATGATTTATAACGTAGTCGGTACGAACAGAATAGATCGCTTTTTCACTTTAAAAGCTGAGACACTCCGCTGCTGGGTGCCTCATTACAACATTGTATTTATAAACCATAGAAAAGAGAAAAGGTCAACCCTATTAGTTTCAATACCGCAGCGCGAAATATTTTTTTGCATATCAACTTGGTGGACCGCTGCCTGGTACGTGGCGGGGCTGCTCGTGCTCTCCATGGAAGATAAAATTACTCGATAGGTCGACTTTTTACTATTAAAGCTGGCCAAAACTGAAATTTATGAAGAGCTCAGTAGATTTTGTACCCCGAAATTTATTTTCAACAAACAGGGTGCACAGATTGAATCAAAAGAATGTAAACAGCAGTGCAAGAACCCTGAAATAAAGTATTATAAATTTTCAACATATCATTAGATTAACGCGACGGTTAAGCGAGCACACCGGAAGATGAAAGTGGTTCTGCGTTTCTGGTGCCATGAGATCCCATACGTTTGTGGGAGAAATCACATTTAGTCACACAGGCCATGCGATTTACAATATCTAAAAGTTACGTTCGTTTCACTAGCAATAATAATCTATGTATTGCAGATACGCCAGCTAGACGAACACGTAACCCCAGAGCTCCAAGTTTATTGCACCACATCAGATATGCAAAGGTGCGTACAAGACATAACTAGGGGTGTGTGCACCAACCAACGACAGTAACATTTAAAATGACCTATACACACTCGCTTATATATTAGGAACAACGTTGTGTGCCTGACGTGGAGTCCACAGCGCTACACCTGTAAATGAAAGTCCGTACCGGGTGAAGAAGGTGGATATCTTTTTATCAACATACATGATGGACCTCGCGCTGTGGTTCCCAATCGATTAAACAGAATGCCAAATCCACCTTTAGTGGAGGCAATCCTTGGGGCCGAAAATTTACCAATGACTCTATTTAGGGCTGATGTCAAGACAAGTGCCACACAGAAGCGAAAGAATTGAGATGAATAAATCAAATAATAATGAATTTAATATTTGATTCGTCTTACTAAAATAGCACTCTTTATGCAAGCAAACACATATAAATACCTTGAAGAAATAAATGAGTGTGTGCAAATTTAAGCATGACTTCCATTTCCAGTTTGGTGGAGCTGGTTCGTAATTTATCCAAAAAAGTACATAAGTTATAAAACACGTACTCTCGTCTAAATGAAACTACCGCTGTTAAAACACGGCGAAGTCGCACAAGGGATCCAATTCAAATTAGCGATGACAAAACATGGCAGATCATATCTTCATCAATAGTGCGTTTCAAATTTCACCATCAAGACCACTTTGATTTCAGACCAATATTCATATTTTCCTGGAACGACGACTGTGCGAGTTTGCTTTCATCTAATTGAGGCTTATTCTTATTTAGCATTCCGTAAAATGTGAGTACAAGTGCAAAATGATCTAAGGTGTGCTCCGAGTCGACATACAGGTTTCAAAACGAACGTCAGTTCTGAATACAGTCGCAATGTTTGTGCTACACAAATGTAATCAATGTTCTGCGCAGCTATCGAATAGTCGTTCACCATTATCGTTGTGCATTGAGCTAAAACTGTATCTTTCACACAAATGAAATTATGCGTCACATTTAGCAATTTCTTATTTATTTGAAATACATGCTAAATCTTCATGTTGTCAATTAAAAAATATATATTTACACTAAATGCACCAACGCGAAATCCTTACTTTGAATTAATGAAGTTACAATTTCAGATATTGGGCAAATGGAAGGACAATTTGAACAACGACCAATGTATAATAATTATTCTAACTTGTTAATAAAGTTGTGTAACCTAACTTCGAGTTGCCTTTCCCCATGAACTACTAGGTGGCAGAGAAATTAGCTTAAATAGCCAATAGCCACAAATAAGAATAAGAAATGACATTTAAAAGAAACATGTTGCGCGACAGGTAATAGATCATTTACCTGATTCTCGGGTTGCGGTCCGATTTGTTTGCATCTCCTGTCTTCTTTATTTTGCCATATATGTGTACTTTCCATTGAAAAAGGCCTCCATATACGGAGGCCGAAATATATGGAAAAATCAGTAAGACAGCTGATACAAACAAATCGGATCACAACCCGAGAATCAGGTAAAAGAAATAACACACCCGGATAGAAGAAAGACAGAAAGGATTGTACGACTCACGGAATAATGCGGCAACATTTGCGGTTCAACTAAAGTCTGCTCTCACTAAACATAACACTCTTTAATTAAAGTCACCTTTTTAAGTAAATTAAATCATTTTGTCAAATGAAACAATGTCGCAATCGACTTAACTTACCACGCCACTCTAAGTTGGGATCAGTGGCAAACACGTGATAAATTGGAGCTGCGATCTCGTTCATTCCCTGGACATAACCCTGCGAAGGGTTAATTTTAACGTAGATAAATAAAATGCGCTGCACAACCTCCCAGTGGGCTTCTTCATCGTGGCCCAAATGTTGCAGCTGATCGTCTCGTTCGTCATCCTGTGCGTCGTCATAGATTGAACCAGAACAACCGTTACTACTCCATGATTTGTTATACTCACAGTATGCCGAATTATCTAGACCGGCCGCCAACGCCTGCACAGACAAAAACGAAGTTTGACTACCACCTTCAGAATTACACAAGTCACCACAATCGACGTAATGCTGAAAACGAGACGGCACCAAGTTGGTTACGCCGTTTATATTCTGCCCTACGGCGTGAGACTAAAATTGAAATATACCTTCAATAAACTATATGTACGATAAAATATTAAATTGGCCTACATGGATAGAAAAAATGAAAGAAAATCACTCTGGACAAGACAGGAATCACCTAAGTAAGACGATATATTTTTAAATAGAGAAGTTATTTTTATTTTGTGCCCGAAAATATGATTTACATACATAACTAATACTCAGGCGACCCCGAACACCCAGAAGATCAGCGTCAACAAACATTCGATTGGACTGGCAGAAAAATGAAATAAAAGCAGCTAATCAGACGGCATCACTATTGTCATTTACTTTACTTTACCGCGGCTGACTCCATTTGGATAAGCCGGCTCCATCATGAAGTTTCTTGGGAATTTGGTACAAGTGGTGTCCCCTCATTAACAGTAACAGAAATTATGCAACAATACGAGCGATCAACACTGCAATCTAAACATATGGCACTGCTATCGATAAAACCAAGTTTGGAATAGGGGAACGACTAATCGTATCTGAGAAGCAAATCCAGTTCAGGCTCAATAACTGAACAAGCGATTTCTGCTTCCGTAATTTCGTGTCTGTGGCAATGGCCACCTTTAAGACAAATAAGTAACAAAGGGTCTTATCTAGGGCAGACAGTATTGCAACAGAAATTCCTTGCAGAAGTGTCCGTATAAGAATGAAACAGTCAGCCCAATGAGAAAAGCAGACTTCGAGCTGAAGTGAACATAAATTAATTAATGTGTAAATTTGTTTCATTTAATCGATGCTCGTTGTGCGAGCAAAATTCTATATATAATTGAGTAAAAATAAAGCATGTGTGGTACATTTAAAATGGCTTCTGATGGATTGGAAACGTTGATTCAGGCATTGACTTCTCAAATGAATAATTTAACTGCAGAATTAGGCATAATTAAGGCTCGTATAGACGATACGCTAATAATAAATACGGAAGACACACAAGTACGTGGACCATCTAACACAGGTGGACAAAACAGTGTCCACCTATATTGGTTGGTTAGTTTATGCGGATTCCATCAGAATTTGTTATTAATATTATCATCCAGCCGAGACTTAATTATACGTAATCTTGCAGCCAAGTTGTTCATTTGTGTATTCGATCCTCTAACCAAAGATTCCAACTCGTCATTTGTAATCTTCTCAAAAATGCTTTATTTTTAATCAATTATACATATGACTGTGCTCGTATAAAGAGCATCTACTTATTAAAACAAAAGTACAAATATTTATTACTTACGTTCACTTCTGCGGCTCGAATTCAGCTTCCATCATTGGGCTGACTGCTTCGTCCTAATACGGGCGCTTCTGCGAGGAATTTCTGTTGAATTCATGCCAGTGGGTTATTAGTCTAAGGTGGCTATTCCTACACCAAACTCACAACCTACGATACGAGGTGGCTAATGCAACATATAAAAAGGCCACAGTTTGGGTATCGACAGAGCTTTACACACTGATAACTTATTTCTGTTATCGATTTTAGTCATTATCTTACAACCCACAGTGCATTCCAAATGAATATATACTTGAAACATCATAAGCACATACACCGTTAAAGAATCTTTCCAATAAACAGAAGAATTGAACACATTTTGTTACAACAATACTATAATCTTTCGAGCAGTAGGCAGTTTTTGAATTTATTTTATGACTCGCCTTTCATTTTAACTTATCTTAATGAAGCCCATTGTTTTAATAAGTCTTGATTATTTACCGGGGAAAATATTTGCGACCGCTGAATTCGCATTATCCTGTTCCTTTTTTTATCTGGATGCCAACTATTAATACTTTCTTTGTAGAATGTAAGTGTCAAACAAAGATCTGATATGTGCCAGGATGAATTGGCATTAATCAGTTCAGTTTCACTGATACGAACGCACACGTGCAGTTAATTATTTTTAAATAATAGCTTCTCGGTCATAAGCAAACGCAGACACATGCAGTCATGGCATAGCCTACTCTAATGAAGCGTCATTAGGCGTTATAAGATCACTGTAATTTTACACGTATAGACACACACATATATAACACAAACTTATCCAGTGCAAGTCAGTTATTGTTTTGAAAGAGGTATCCGACATACCTGCAGTAAAAATGAAGACAATGGATGCAATCACATTGTTATACAAAGCAAGGACCAGGAAACTAATTTATTCAATAACAAACAACAAAAATGTCTTTTAAAGTATATTTAGGTGCCAAACACTGTCTGGAGGCAGTAAAGCTGAATGAACTATTAATTGAATAGCTTTTTTGATTCAAGATTTAGCGAAACGTAAATTTTGGACTAATTAAGAAGAAAGATAAAATGTCAATTTCATTTTTAAAGCTATAGAGGTTTTCACTGTTGTCGCACGTAACAGAATTATACCTGATAGAAAGTTATGAAATTTTGAGATATATATATATAAGCCGAAAGTAGGCAAGATTAGTACTACTTCCATTAATCGGATAGTAAATCTTTTTTAAATACAACTTAATAAGAATAAGCAGAAAATGCTTAATCGTGATTTGAATATGGCTATTTAGATTGCGAAAACACAAACACTGAAAATTACCGAGACTATTAAAACAAGAAAATTCCTCTCAGACAAAGATAAGGTTAAATTTGAAATAGACACGGCCATTATTGTGTTAACGCACAAATGACACAAATATAAGCCTAACTATGAAGTCGAAAGTCGAAGAAAAGAAAACAAAACTACCACCAGCCGCAACGAACTGACGCGTCTCGACATTCCATAGTCATCATCAGAGTACGACGGTAAACTGACTAGCGAGGATCAAACCGCATTGCATAAATATATGGAAAGCAAAATTAGAAATGCGGCTTTAACCTCTGGTAGTCTTGCATACATTTAGGAAAATAAGCGTAAAAATAGGTCTGACGTTTGCAAAGCCGAATTGACATTTATCACTTTAGTTTCACTTGAATAGGTGGTACAAGGGCTATTAATTATATGTAACTGATTACACCTTTTATAAGCAAACGCACGCACACACAGGCATGACATACGCTTATCTAGTGAATCGTAAGTAGATGTAAAGAGATCACTGAAATTTCATTTCGATGAGTGTACACGTGCAAACACACACACACACACAAACATGAAGCACGCCTCTAGTAAAAAGTCAGCTATGCTTAAGAGATCTACCAGTAAGCAGTTCAAACGAAATTGACCACTTAACATAATAATTATGAAATATCTAGCGTAAAAATGAAGACGGTGGGTGCAAACACACTGTTACGCAAAAATGGTCAGGTAATCAATCTATTCTTTGGCGCGGAACAAAAAGTGTCTCTTTTAGGAGAATAAAAGAATAAAACCGTTGCCAATGAAACATTTGTCACACTGGATGTAATATCATGGTCTACAAACATTTAAATAGAAAAGCTGCGATCCTATATAACATAACCCGAAATGAATAAACGGATTGTCTGCCAACATAACAAAACTATTATTGATCTACGCACCATACGTTCGGCTTTTATTTGATGGTGGGCACTTCCAGCAGTTTACCAATGCTACCATGACAAGTTTTGTGGCACCTCTTCTGGCTGTTGTACGCAAGAATCGTCAAGAACAAACCGACCGACAGAATATAATCTTAAAATGCACGAAACATAAAAGATATGTCGATGATATACTGTTCTTTATATCAGGAACTACCAATTCTAAGCAAATCTTAGAAAAAACCAACGATGCTGATCCAGATGTCGAACTTAATATGTCAAGAGAAAGAGAACAAGACTCAGTAACTTGACATTCAACTAAAACAGCAGCATCCTACGATCTTACAAGAGAGATGTGGTAAATGATTTAACTAACGAAGTTAAAAGAATTATACATTGAGTACGAGGTCGAGAAAGAGTTAGAGAATTTAAAGACGATTTCAAAAATAAACATCGATCTGGATAAATATATCGTCAACATGAAATCTAGTGAGCTTGCGCAACATGATACAGTGGGAGAAAAGTCTAAGCGAAGAATACCTATTCGAGATCTGGCAGCATCAATAATGATCAGAAGAATGAACTGATTGAGGAAAACAAACTTTCAAAATGTTAATTTAAATATCACATTTAATACACAAAAAGTAATGTTTTTGAACGCTAAATATAAACTGCATTCTTAGTTTAAAACGATAAATGTATGTGCAACAATGCGTACGTCGCTCGAAGTAAAAAACAACCAAACAACAGAATCCATCTTTAAATCTTATTGCCAGATCCAAAAATACGTCTATGGATGTCAACGTTAATTATTCGCTGTTGGTAACCAACATGTGCTATACTTCTCAAACAACGTTGATCGAATGTCGGTAAACGTCTCAAATCATCAACTCTAGGACAAGTTTCTCTAGCGTATAGTAAGACTGCGCGTACATATGCATTGTAAACACGACGTTTAAGGCAAAGTGAAATATTCGCGTTTTTCCATAAATGACGAAGGTTCGAGAAAGCTACTCTAGCTTTCGCGATCACGTTTTGCGTATTCCCTCATTCCGATTGCCCAATAGAGCTCTGTTCTCTCATCCAGCACCAAATTGGCGTAAGAAACAAGGTGGGCAGATTTAGACATGGCAGAAACATTTGAAGTCACTTACATCCAAATTGGGTAGTATAGGACCCACTCGTCTGCCAGGATGGGGTCCTCGTGCGCATCACAGTTCTTGGTTAGAAACCCTTAGCGATATGGCATCGAATCGAGCTCAGTGGCGATCTTGTTGCAGATGTCTAGTAGAATCATCTTCGTAACTTTCTTTTCTTAGTAGGGCAAAGTTAGCTGCGATGTTTGGTTTGTTTATGACGTGATACAGTGAAATCCACAAGGAAGCTCTATTGCTGATGTCGCCCTGCCCGAATGCTAACCTGGCCATAATGGTGTTGTGGAGAGGTTTAGTTTGCCTCATTTCTGTGAGTTATCCTGATAAATTTACTCATAGTAGCAAGGTATTCCTTCTCTCTCTCGTAAATCTCACTAATAGTTTGTCTAAATTCACTTATATACTTTATTACACTCCTTATGGTTATATGACAGTGAAACATTAGTCACTTGACTTTTGAATGGCTGGATATAATGATGATAATGATGATCTTTAAATCAAGGTTGCGAGGGTGAAGTAGAAACCAAATCCATTGTATTTAACTAGTTATTGTTTACTTCAAGCTCGCAAACTTGATGTAAAGAATTGCTATCATGACTCGCGCAAACAATGATTGTTTAACAGAATCCATCAATATCTGTTTCCAAATTTGTTCAAGAGAGGAGCACTGCCACCCACAACAACTCTAATAGGATACTCGGTGAGCATAAAAAAAAACTTTTTTTACAGAGCGAGCACGAACAAATTCGTAAACATATATAAGCAGAGAACAAAACATCAAAAAAGGAATAAATGATTGTCGGTGATATGTAAATAAATTTCGCTAATTGATAGTTACAAAGGATTTCATCTCGCACAAAATGCAATTTCATTAAGAATGAAACTACGAGCATCTAGACCAGGAATGCTGCAATATCTTAAAATGATGAAGTTAATCCAAGCAATTGTATATACCAGTATTAATATTTAATATTAAAACATTTGATACGCTCTATAAAGAATGTCCGATTAGCTTTGAAAATTCAGGAGACAGTTAACGAATCTGTATTACAACCGGCGGTGGATTGTCTGAACGTTTTTTGAATGACAAACAGGCGTATAGTTCACAGCATATCTAACAATAAGTTAGTCCACATAAGATCAGGAAAATCAAGCGAAGTCGACATGAATTCAATTAACTTTTGAATTTGCTACATACGGCCACTAAACCAACATCAACGGAGATCTAGATCTCCCGTGTGGTCAGTAAACAAAGATGTGATAGAACCACCGCATTTCCATTGGGACGAATAACAATTCAGCCCGATCGAAGACAAAACGAAATTGGAAATTGTGATCAATCGGATCTTTGTGAAACTGTCCGTGCAAAGCTACTACTTGCGTACGCAAAACGTGGCATTGAAAAATATGAAGCTGGCACACCGCAATCAAAATTAAAAAACAGCCTATACCAATAAGATAGAATAAACCAGGTCTCTCCAGTGAACTTTGTTTACCTATAGACTCAAAGATTTTTGCCAATTTAAGTGTATTTTGCTTAAAGGAATACTGTGCATTGTGATAAAATGATCAATACAATGAACGAGCAAATAAACAAATAATGCCTATATATAAATAGAAGGCTCCATCAACAAAATAAAGCCATTCAAGCGTTAAAATATTTACAATAAAATATTACCTTTATGTTATTCTTTTCCACCCTATCTCGAAGTGCAGAAATGCTGACAGATGGCCCAAACTTTTTGTTACATGGAAAGTCTGTAGCACGTCTAAAGAAGTGCAAATCTGGACACAATCTCCGACAATCCTTATGAATTTGCATAAGAACTTCATTGTCATTAAAGTATTCGGCCCATTCACTCGTAGGTGCACAGTTCAGCGGCTGGTATAATGCAAAGACAAGCTTACGTGATCGACAGACGAGTTAGACTTTCCTCTTCCACTTTCAGCTATGAATTCTTTAGCGTATGACGCATACTCAGATCGACATCTATAGAGGTGGGAGGACCATCTATGTGAAGATGTAGGCAAATAATTTAAGATCAGTTTCCAAACTTTGGCGCGCAAGCCCAACTCGTCGGGACAGCCGCTTTCAAAACAATATTCCTTAATAACATTTAAATCAATTTCGTCTTCTCCCAAAAGATGCGACAAAACATGATTTCTGCCAAATAATAAATGAGGCACCAACCTCACGTCCTGCATATCATTAAGCTGGCACACTTCAATTGTTCACGAGTTCAAAGTAGTTGCTGAAGCTGTAAGTTTTAAATGCCAAAATGGAAACATTACGAAAACATTACTTTCTAGAAATGGTTTTGTTAAGAGGAACACAGAGCAATTGAAAAATAAATATATTTATACAAATAAATTCCACAACAGAATATATAAATATCGATTTAAAATATTTTTCAATAAATAAAATAATACAAAAAAGAAGTTTCAAGCTAATGGAACTCCGAGTTCATCAATGATTATAAGCCAGTATTCCAATTTTAATGCACGTTCTTCGTTTCAAGTTTTAGATGTGACAACGCTTAGCTTGCAAAATAAATGCTTAAGTGTACAAAAGATAATCAAGCAAGATGCAAGAAGACTATTAAGACATATATATGCATGCATGTACACACACACACACACACACACATATATATATATATATATATATATATATATATATATATATATATATATATATATGCAAATTTAGGTAAAACTATGTGACATTACAACCATAATTTCACGTCATTAAAAATAAATCTTTCCAACGCCAATCATCCTAAGATATTTGCTATGTGCATACACATATCATAGAAGTATGATCATTTTGAAGATACGCAATTTAAGCAAAAGCGGTTATTTTCGTTTTTTAACAAAATTAGTTGTCTTCAATTAGGTTTTCATAATCGTTCAAATTGGTCTAGTGAAAATGCCGACGCGCGTCAATGAATACAGGGTAGACGCTATGTAGGAGACGAAATATTTCATAATCATTATTATTATTACCATTAGTATCGTCGTCATAATCATTATAAACTGCATCACATAATTATTATGTGCTGGTTTTTCATTGTCGCGAAATCATAGCAGAATGAAGTATTAATGAAAGATAAGTGTGGATGGTGGAAGAAATCTTGGTCGACCATTTGTAGTTGTGGATGAAAATATATTTTACTGAACCCACGTATGGGTATTTCTAGTAAAAGAATTTGAAGCAGCTCAGAAGTGAACATGTAGAGCGCAACAAATCATATGCGAACTAACCATTGGCTACGACGGCTTTGCGATCCGTCATGAGACCATATCAAAAGTAGAATTAAAAACGCCGAGAGAGATCACTTCATAGGTTACTCATCGATAGGATTATGTAGTGGATGGAGGAGATTTTGAAAGTGATTCACGTACTGTGCATCAGAAACTGATGATGCCCGTACGCCCTTCGAAGAATGGCCATTGCTAACACGTCGGATCTGAATTACAATTAAATATGTTATTACGTTTCAATGCTGTTTCCAACAATTTGGTAGAATTAAGCCACGGGGTTGGCAGCAAGCTCTTCGCGAAATTTACGAACGAGGCTTCGATCTTCTCTTAGTTTTGCAGCGGATGTCGCGTTTTAAAGAGCTTTGGTGCTAGTTATTAAGTTTTACAATAGGAAGACATGCCGAAGCTTGCTTAAAAGTTACGAAATGATAAGAGACTAAATATCGAATATCTCCATTGGTAGCCAAGCTGAAACATAGAACTCCTTGAAGGCATGCTAAATAATTGTAACCGTTATCAGTACATTGATAATCCAATGGATTTTATTCGGCTGCATGAAGCGGAATATCAATCGGATACTGGCCGCTCATCAAATGCTTGTCTGAAAATGACGTTTGAACCGTATTTTCCGAATTTTCTGGATTTTATTTTCAGTCCAATCTTCAGGGTTGCCACAAGTTGCTTTTTCCCCTGTGAGTATGGTGTCAATCCTGGATATGGGACTGGATATGAAGACCAGAAAATTCGGAAAAATCGAACTTCAATGTCCTCTGCAGACAAGCAGCTGTTGGGCGGCTTCAGAGTGAAGGAACAAGTGAGAACCCATCAACCAATGTCAGACATAAACTTTGTATCTGGAAATGTAAATTATTCAAGATTTTACCGACCTACGAGTACTTAAAGATTTCCACGTTTAAGCTGCAAATTTGCGGCGAATGATCCATTAATCATTAAATACAGCAACACAACAACACTTATTAACTGTTTTATAACCATGAGCAAAAAGAAAGAAACAATATAATATTATTAAGAAGAAGTATAATAAACTAATAATTCAAAAACAATACATTGTAAAAGAATCTATCCCATATGGAAATATATACGCAGGCATCAAACAAACAAGCTATTGTATACGTCCTTAATAGTTATGTAACTCCCATTAATTCAATTAGTACTCAAAATGACGATGCTATCTGGAGAGCGTTAACCCATGTGATTTCCTATATCAGAATAATCAATTGACAGATATCTAATGTATCATCTAATTTCCAAAAGTCTCGCAACAACTAATGCAATATTTGACACCGTTTATTAATTATGCACAAATACGCAGTTATGCTCTTATAATCATGGAATATAGAAACTCATCAGAATGTGTGACAGATGTCAATTTCGCTGTTTCCGCGACTGTAAAAATGCAACGGGAATGGTGTTAACATGAAGCTCGCAAACTTGGTTAAAATAATTGTTACCACCATCCGCTCAATCAATGATTTTTTAACTGGATAACGAATATACACCAGATGGATGTCCGTAACTGTGTAAAAATTGTTCAGTTAACGTTACTAGTTAAGTAAAATGTATGTGAGGCTGATAGAGGCGGTGGCGTGAATAATTTTGTTTTGTTTATACATGCATTTCGGTTTCGTCTTCGCAAGTCAGTATGTCTTCATGCTATGATGATGAACATGGAAGGCCGAAACGCGTCAGCACTTGTGACTGACAGTAGTTTTGCTATATTGTATCACGGGATAAATACAACGAGATTTTTGTTTGTATCAAGTTCGCAAATTTGATTGAAGATAAGCCTGTAGATAATGAATATCGCACGGTCTGCTTAACTAAATGCAATTTTTACAACAAGGAACCGAGGGTTTCGTTGCACCAACGTCGCAAACCTCCTCCATCGTGCGGTGCGCCCGCTTAGCCAAAGAGTTAGTCTGTAGGTGGTACGCCAAAGCTTGTGAGTGCCTTATATAAATATTATTGAACAACTAATTAAATTTCTTAAGCTAGAAATATACATCATAGTCAGTTTCAATAACTTTGGACGCACGAAATCGAAAAGAAGTGCTTTATTACTTTTTCTGTTCCGGGATGCTTTAAAGGTACAAATTTGACACAACGGATAAATTTATCGACCATAGAGAACACATAAGACACTGGTTCGCGCCACAGGCAGCGAGTTCACTACTTCGATTAGAAAATATTGATTTCATGTTGTCACATTGAAAGCAATAGGAGTGATCATTTCTTCCTTTTGCGCTGCAAATTTTCCGGTAGTTGCGAATATATATATATATATATATATATATATTCCTATGTCACGCTAGTACAACCACGACCACAATGTTTCGATGAGGGGCTCAGCACCGCGATATCACAGAGTTTCATGCCCCAAAGCGACCAGTTGGATTCGTGCAGACATTGAGACAAAACGTTGTATCTTTTGCCATTTTCCGCTCTATAAACCAAGTTTCAAACGTCAGTGCATTCGACTGTTTATCGCCTGGCATGTGGCATTGATGTCCTGTTCTTCATAAATATTGATAAGTGACGATATCCGAACAATAACACTCGTATTCTGCGCGATGTAAAATCGTTACATAACAATCCCTTTAATATCCCGATATAATCGATTCTTTACTATATCTAGTGGAGTAGAGGCCCTTTAGTCACTACAAAAGAGAGCCTCTGAGATGCCAAGCTAGGATTATCCATATATGCGGTATGATCATCTAACTTGGAACAACTGAATCCCCCAGAATTTTCTTTTTAACTACATTTATTAAGTCCTCTTGCTAATTGCTCTGTATCCTCAGTTATACCATCGTTGGTCATAATGTTAAAATAAGATTTATTGCAATATATTTTTCATGACAAATAGTGTGGTCTCCGTCTCGATGAATACCACAACTGATAGAACGAAATTTTGGAGACCTCGAAAACAAATATCCACGTCAAATTTTAGATCCTTCCCATAAAGTGAACTAAGAATAATATTTTCTTTGTAAACTTAAATACTTTATTAGTAGTGTTTTATTCCAGAACCATGAAGCAAAGCGTACCACGCAACTCAAAATCTCCACCAGACTCTATTATATCAATCACCAACGACAAGTCAAAAACTTCGACAATGTGTACAAAGGAAAATTCCAATATTTTTTAAAAACACGTCGTTTTATGAAACCAGCGATAACATCAAATATCAAAAAATAAAATTTTATTTATTTGTGTATGAGCAGTTAATTGATCTCCAACAAATTAATTAATCTTCACATACACCATAATGTTTAAGATGTTTACTCATATATCAAAAAGTCCTCATTCTTCGGTTTCTTGATGACTCTTTCAGAAAAAGTTTCAAAATGTAGTTCTGGTACTTCGCTAGGTTTCACTTTAATATTGCGACTATCTCTTTCCTCAGTTATCTTGTTTTAATCTGCACTCATTTTTCACATTTATCTGGATGTTCTTTTTCTCAGCTTCTTTATACTTCGATGGGTATCGTTCCTGTCTCCTCCTCCGTCTAGGTAAACTTTGGAATGCAGCGATCCACTGCTACATACTCTATTGTGCAATTTACTTCTATAAATTCATTTTTATTAGTTATACGACTGACTTTGAATGGCCCCTTATAGAATGGAGTCAGACAATTTTGACTGTTTTATTTGATGTGTACATGAGGTGCCAGCTTTAAACCCTTGGATTTCTAGTTTTGGTTGGAGCTAAACGACTCATTTTATCTCTCAATGCTCCAACAAACCAATATACTGAACTAGAGGGTAAATCGAGACAACTTGGATCCTCTATTAGATCTTCAGGTAATCTCAATGGCTCTCCATGTAGGAATAGCCACCTTTAAGACAAAGAACGAACAAAGGGTCTTATCTAGGACCGGCAATATTTCAACAGAAATTCCTCGCAGAAGCGCCCATACAAGGATAAAGCAGTCAGCCCAACGGTGAAAGCAGACTTCGAGCCGAAGTGAACAAAAAATAATTAATATTAGTAAATTTGTTTTATTAAATAGATGCTCGTTATACGAGCAAAATACTATATATAATTGAGTAAAAATAAAGCATGTGTGGTACATTAACAAATGGCTTCTGATTGGTTAGAAACGTTGATTCAAGGACCGACTACTCAAATGAACAATTTTACTGCAGAATTAGGCATAATTTAGTCTCGTCTGCACGATACACTGATAAAAAACACAGACGATATCCGAGTGTATGGCCCATCCAATATAGGTGGACACAATAATGGCGATCGCACCGAAGAGGAATCAGAAAGAAATATGCCGGTGTCTTTAGCTGAAACGACGAGTTTTTTTCAGACCGTCATCAGAAATGAAGCCCATGCTGGCACCACTAGATGTGGAAAGGCCACAGTTGTGGTTCGAAAATTTTCAAGAATCAGTTCGAGCCAAAGAATTTACATTAGAAGCACCTATTGTGCGTGTGGCTGTCCAGGAATTAGTGTACCGGACATTAGCAAACCAACTGGAGTGCCGATCGACCTCACGTATAAAGAGTAAAAAAGACAAAAGTAGCAGCTGCAACTCCACGCATGGGACCAGTTACAACATCGGGTAGGAGCGACATACCGTACTGGAATTCTTTGCGGCATAATAATCAATTCCGCGACAGACGACAACAGCTAGTGGCCTGGAAGCAAATTCAATATATAAGGACACCAGCTTTGATGAATACATCATCTAAGCGTCAGCGAAACCAGTATACTGCTCCTAAAGAACGGCCAGTTCATTGGGTAAACAGGGTCCACAATCTCACAAATAAAAGTGGTTGAGATCAGGACAAAAATATTAATTCTTCGGAGGCTCCGAGGGGTAGATCGAGTGAAGACCAACAGAGAAACCTAAAAAGTGTTCCAAATCATATGGCCTTCGAAGAAAAAGAGGTATTGGAAGCGTTGCGGCATAATAAGCAGTTCCGCGACAGAAGGCAACAGCCAGTGGCCTGGAAGCAAAGTCAGTATATAAGGACTCCAGCTTCGACGAATACGACGTATAAGCGTCAGCAAAACCCATGTACTGCTCCTCGAGAACGGCCAGTGCAGTGGGGTAACAGGGTGCACAATCTCACAAATAAAGGTGGGAGAGAGCAGAGCACGAATATTAATCCTTTGGTGCCTCCGATGGGTAGATCGAATGAACACCAGCAGATCAAACAAAAAAGTGGTCCGAACCAGATGGCCTTTGAAGAAAAGGAAGTGTGGGAAACATTGCCAAATGTAAGGATTTTTATTAAAGTTAAAATTTTAGAACTCTTCAACGGACATCCAGTAATAATGCAATTGGATACTGGAGCTGATGCGTCAGTATTACCACCGACTTGACCATTAAACAATGTAAATCCCACGAAAGCAAGTTTATGTCAGGTATCAAGCGCATCGATGGTGGCTGCGGGCGAGTGGAACATGAAATTTTTAATAAATGAAAATATCTACCATGTCTTTTGTTGATGCGAATACGCAAACGCCCTTATTGGGACTTGATTTCATTAGAAAATGAATTAAGACGATAGAATGTCAAAATAAGCGTACATGCAAATCGAGGCCTGAAAGAATAAATTAAATAAAGTCTATATATACCCCTAAGATGCAGGAGACCAGTTGTCTGCCTGGGTGGTGGAAGAATCTTCGAACCCAATATAACATTATATTCCAACTGCCTGATTGCAGCGAACGTCAAGGGCCGACGGTCGACCAATTTAATCTATGGCTAGAACTAAATGAAAGTTACGAACCACCAAAAGTATACGGTGCTCCTCCAAAGAAATTAGCCGCGGCGACTCGAGCAACCAAAGAAATGATAGAAGCCAGCGTTCTTGAACCGGCTTTATCTGTTTTTTGAGCTCCGATGGTTTACGTTACGAAAAAGGATGGTTCGCTCCGACCGGCGGCTGATTTCCGGCAATTAAACTCAGTGACTTAACCTGACTGTGGCAATAGCCACCTTTAAGATAAATAATGAACAAAGAGTCTTATCTAGGGCAGACATTATTTCAACAGAAATTCCTCGCAGAAGCGCCCGTATAAGAACGAAGCAGTCAGCCCAATGATAAAAGCAGACTTCGAGCCGAAGTGAACATACATTAATTAATATTTGTAAATTTGTTTTATTAAATCGATGCTCGTTATGCGAGAAAAATTCTATATAAAATTGGGTAAAAATAAATTAGTACGTGGTGCTCCTCCAAAGAAATTACGTGGACCATGTTATTATATGGGCAACTACGGAACACAAATTACGTGTTAGACTGCAGAAGATGTTGGCCAAAGCTGTAGAATGGCGATTACATTTTAATCCAGCAAATGTTCAGATAGGTCGGGAAGTGTGGTTTCTTTGGCACACAGCCTATCAAGGATTATCCGGTGCCAACTACTAGAAAACAATTGAGCCGGTTTATTGGTATGGTTAATTTCTATAGACCATATCTCACAGGGATGGCGGTTACGGAGCAACCCTTGTCTAAGTTAACTACTGTCAAGATACCGTTTCGTTGGACGGAAGAGGCTTAAGAAGCATTTATGATATGCAAGCAGAAATTAATAGATGCAACTTTTTTGACTTTCCCGGTAAAAAATGTCAATTGTTACAGACGCGTCAGATATTTGGATAGGAGCGGTGTTACAAGATGACGGACGTCCTGCGCAATATATAAGTCGCGAAACATAACTATACCGACACAGAAAAGGAACTACTTGGCGTACAATGGACGCTAAGGAAGTTTAGGTATTTTGTCATCGGGAGACACATAGACGTCTTTATTGGCCACAACGCGCTAGTACATTAGATTTCAATGAATATTGAGAAGAAACGTGTACACCGAGCCATTGAAGAGCTGGAAGAATACGATGTATTAATTCATCATAGAGCCGGGATCGAGAATGCGGCAGCCGATGCGCTCAGCAGAATTTTCGCTGTGCGGGTTTCGTCACTTATAACAATCTCTGAAGAACAAGGAAAAGATGTCACGTACCAGGAAATAGTCAATCAATTAAAAAAAAGGCAAAGTAGTGTCCGCACCATATAAAATATTGAGCCTACAAAACGGCTTGTTGTTGCGGAAAGAAGGACAAATAGTGCGATGGTTTGAGCCAGAATTGGTGGACTTTTGGCATGAAACGTTGGGACATCATGGCGCCGGGCGACTCATTGAGACATTTCAGTCATGATTGCATTGGCCTGGCATGTCCAAAGAAATTCGTAGCTATTGTCAACAGTGCACTACATGCCAACGTTGTAAGCCACAAAAACGAGAAAAAGCCATTCGGAATGCTTTCAATGTCACTGCACGCAACGAGTTTCTGCATATCAACCTGGTAAGTCCACTGTCGGTAGCTCGCGGCGGGGTGTCCTATGTGTTTTCCACAGCCGATAAGTTTACCCGATGGGTCGAGTTTGTACCACTCAAGAAGATCACAACAGAAACGATTATAACGTGCTTAGAAGAGCGATGGCTCAGTCGATTTGGTGCACATCAAGTTATTGTTACCGACCAAGGGGCACAGTTTAAGTCGAAGGAATTTAATCAGTGGTGCAAAGACTTTGACATAATGCATTCCCTCGCAGCCACTTATAACCCGTAGACCAACGCAACGGTTAAGTGAGCACACCGGACGATGAAAGAGATACTGTGATGTTGGTGCCACGACAGCCCGGGAACGTGAAGAGAAATTACATTTGGTCTAGTGGGCAATGAGCTTTACAGTCTCAACAACTATAGGATTCGCTCCAACGACCACGGTCTATGGAGGGCACATAAGACTGCCAGGTGAACCTGTAATCCAAGGATCCCATGAGCGCTGCACCGTAACGGATATTCAGGAGCGACTAAAACAGTTAACTAAATATGTTGGCGCCACACAGCGACAAGGCTATGCAAGGCAACCGACACGGAGTCGCCTAAAGGTCGCCGACTATGTCATGGTCGCGAAAGTCGAGCCCTTGGCACTGCAGGCTGTTAATGATTGGCCGTATTGCGTGGAAAGTGTGTACTCAGAGCACAATACAGTTTTTGTTAGCATGCCCGATGGACCACGAGCTGTCGCACTTGATCGTTTAAGCAGGGTGTCAATGCGGGGGAAAGATGTAGCAATAGCCACCTTTAAGATAAAAAACGAACAAAGGGTCTTATCTAGGGCGGGCAACAATTGAACAGAAATTCCTCGCAGAAGTGCCAATATAAGGATGAAGCAGTCATCCCAATGATGAAAGAGACTACGAGCTGAAGTGAAAATAAATTAATTAATATTTGCAAATTTGTTTTATTAAATCGTTGCTCGTTATGCGAGCAAAATACTATACAATTGAGTGAAAGTAAAGCACGTGTGGTACATTTACAAATGTCTTCTGATGGGTTAGAAACGTTGATTTAAGGACTGATTGCTCAAATGAACTTTTTAACTGCAGAATTAGGCATAATTTAATCTCGTCTGGAGGATACAATGATGATAATAAACACAGACGGTATCCGAGTGCATAGCCCACCAAATGGAGGTGGACTCAATACTTCATAAACAAGTTCGGTTATGCATGCTCCTAACTGAGCTCTGTATCTATTCCTTTTGCCAGAAAAACTATGGGCAAATCATGTATTCCACTAGATCCTCCAGTGCAGCTTAATGTAGCCCTCAGCTCCCTGTACAGACTCTCAACCATCCCATTAGGTCTGGGATTATATGCACATGCATGTCTTACTTCTATCCCCATAGTATTCAATGATCTGATAAATATTTCAGATATAAGCTGACTACCACGATCACTATTTACCCTTACCGGCGCACCATATCGTTATACCCAATTATGCAAAAACATAAGTAAGACTTCTTGAGCTGTCATATCCGACTAAAGCGATCAACCATCGTAAGTAAACACTTCTGACCAGAAATTTATGGCATTTCTACTATATCAATATGTACATGCATGAAACGAACCGCTGGTATACCAATCGTTTTAACTTCGTCAAACTTTAAAAGTTTGATACCGGGCACATGTTCCTACTCAATCTCTTATGACTTTAGACATTTTAGGTCATACATATCTATCAGTGATCATCCTGATAGTTGTCTTAATGGATGGATGACCAAATTCATGCACCTGTTGAATCACCTTATATCGTAATTCTAACGGTAGATAGGGTTTAGGTTGGCTTCTAGATATTTCACCTAGTAACCACTTGTCTCCAATCTGCCTGCGTGTAAACGCGGATTTATTTGCCAACACAACTATTAAAGGATCAACAAGTTGAGTTTCCATCAATTGCTGGACAAAATCATTAGAAGATACAACAGAGCATACGAGTGACTCCGAACGAATCATATCTTCATGTGATGTTTGGTCTACTGAAAGTATCTACCACCACATTCTCTTTTACTGAGATATGAGTAATGGTTAAATAAAAGTATTCGAATCGGGTTATTTGTGAAATCATCCGCCGAGAATAATTAAGCCTATTCGTATTCCCTAGGATACTTATCAACGGCTTATGATCAGTTAAAATCGTAAATTAATCATCATCATTTCCAGCCACACAAAAGTCAGGTGACTAAAGTTTCACTGCCATATAACCATAAGGAGTGAAAAAAGTATATAAGTGAATTTAGATAAATTATTACTGAGATTTACGAGAGAGGGAGAGTGGTAGAGAGAGAAGGAAAACTTTGTAATTATGAGTAAATTTATCAGGATAACTCACAGAAATGAGGCAAACTAAACCTCTCCACAACATCATTATGGCAAAGTTAGCATTCTGGCAAGGCGACATCAGCAACACAACTTCCTTGCGGATTTCACCGTATCACGTCATAAACAAACCGAACCTCGCAGCTAACTTTGCCCTACTAAGAAAAGAAAATTACGAAGATGATTCTACTATACATTTGCAACAAGATCGCCACTGAGCTCGATTCGCTGCCATATCGCTAAGAGTTTCTAACCAAGAACTGTGATGTTCACGAGGACCCCATCCCGGCAGACGAGTGGATCCTATACTACCCAATTTGGATGTAAGTGACTTTAATTGTTTCTGCCATGTCAAAATCTGCCCACCTTGTTTCTTACGCCAATTTGGTGCTGGATGAGAGAAAAGAGCTCTATTGGGCAATCGGAATGAGGGCATACGCAAAACGTGACCGAGCCAACGAAGTTGATGGAGCCTTATTTGCTTTTATAAAGACGAGCACTTATTGTCAGATTCAAAAATAAGTCTACGGATGTCAACGTTAGTTATTTGTTGTTGGTAACGAACATGTGCTATACTTCTCAAACAATGATGATCGAATACCTGTAAGCGTCTCAGATAATCAACTCTAAAAGGGCAAATTTTACTAGCGTATAGTAAGACTGCGCGTACAGATGCATTTTAAACACGACCTTTAAGGCAAAGTGAAATATTCGCGTTTCTCCATAAATGACGAAGGTTCGAGAAAGCTACTCTAGCTTTCGCGATCCGTATTCTCAACTCGTCGGACATATTGCCTACGTTATTGATAGAGCTCTCAAGATATGTAAACCTGTCGACTATGTCAAGATCTTCATTCTGCAGTCGCAACGTTAGAGTGAGTGGTGGGTAATCCTGTAACAGTATCTTACATTTAGAGGGTGCGAATTTCATACCGAAAGACGGAACAACGTTTGCTAATCTATTTAAGGTGGTCTGGGCAGCATACTGATTGTCGAATAATAGTACGATATCGTCCGCATAGTCAAGATCGACTAGTTTATCTCCCGGGAGAACTTCAACTCCAGCGTCCTGAATGTGTGAGAGAGTCTTGTTCATAATAGCATCGATTACAAAATTAAACAAAAATGGGAAAAGTGGACAACCTTGACGAACACCACTGCTGGTTGTAAAGTTATGCGTTAATTCGTTGTAAACCTTAACGCGACCAGAAGTATTTGTGTAGAGAGCTCGTATAATATTATCAATGCCGCGTTTTGCGTACGCG